>JBBCBC010000024.1:6476619-6677878 GCA_037126765.1 Stenogyne calaminthoides | reverse complement strand
AATTTCATCAAATTCAAAGAACTTTGATCCCGAAGCTTCATTTTCTTAACTCCGAGAATTCACCAGAAAGAATGGGTTTCAAGACTCCACCATTCTTCTTCTAAAGGAGGCAATGTTCACTTTATCATGGAGTGTTTGATTGTGATGTAGACAAATTGTTCGGAGTCCGATGAACATGTCCCAAGGTTAGGATATGTTGCAAGTTCATGGTATCAATCCAAAACAAACCGTTCCCCTTGCTTCTCCATTCCTCCTCTCGCTTATCCTTTCTTCAGAGGTGGAGGACTTTGTTGTTCAATGAAGGGTAAGTAAGATTGAACAATCAAGAGATCCAAGGATCAGGAAAGGTTCGCTTCGTGAGAACATCACGCGTTCGCGATTCGAAGTTTCACGTGGTTCTCGCAGATTTGAACAGTGGATCTCGAGGTTGTCTTTCTTCAGAGGTTTCGAGATCCTTTGAAGATTTCTTGTGAAATTTTATCGATTCCAAGAGAGGTTTCCATCACCGGTCGAAAAATACATACTTCCTCAGATATTTTCCTGCCTCCCATATTCTTTACCACCCAAGATATTCTTCCAACCACCGAGTTTCCTGCCAAGATTGTTCAAGTCTCTTCCTCTTCAGGGTGATTTCATTCAACCTCGGTGGAGCCTTCAATTGAGTTTCCTTCTTCCTATCTTGTCCTTCTTGTCCGATCGAGACTAACATCTTTTTCTTTTCTTTTCTCTCATGTTTTCTTGAACTGCTTTCTCCCCGAGACTCACTAGATTTTCTTTTCATCTTCTTTCCGCCTTTTTCGAGATCTCTGCGAATACATTACCCTCGGGTTTGGGGAAAGGATTTGACTTAGTAAACTCGCTTCTTCCAAACAAAAAGTTTCTCGGAATATATGCAATCTTTGTTGCGTGCTGGATCTTCCCTTTTAAGCTTACAACATCCTTGTCCCACTTGATGTGTTTGACTTGATCACTAACAACATTGATCAAGTACTGCAGCCAATTGAACTCTTTTGAGGGAGAATCCTCAATAGCAGCCATTAATCACAGTTTCGGCTTGCTATCTTGTTCATGACTTCCAGAACCACTCATTAAACATTTAGTCACAATATCCAAAAGTACTTCTATACTTAGGTTGTATGTATTTCTTGTTCAAAGTTGACTCAAATTTACAGGACTTCTACAAGAGATTCTGTCCAAGTATTCTTGCTCCTTACCAGCCATATACATCGATGGATCTTCCCCCTTATTGCATAACTCATAGACAACATTCAAGTTATTCGGAATTATATAAAGTTCACGAACAAAATCGACTTCCATATGCCCTTTCGTCAAATGAGTAACAATAATTTTAGAATTTATGCAGTTTTCTTTATCTAGTTCCATATTTGCAACAAATTCTATTACCTCTTTGTGGTACTCTCCCTCCGGATGGTTTCCGTCAAGTAGGGGTGAGTTTCTCAACTCAAGCATGTGAAGGGCTTCTTCTTCGTGGTGCATTGGTTGTCCTTCAAATGATACCACATGCTCGAAAGTAAGGTTTGTTGAACTCGCAAGCTTGGCGAATCGTAAACAACCATTTTTTGTGTTTTGAAGAACTTTGAAGTCGAGGGATTTCTGGAGAAATTTGAAGACAAGGGTTGAGAATATGAAGTGAATAGTGTCTTCAATATTGCGAGGGAAGGGTATTTATATGTTGAAAAATCTGATCTCTAATGGATGAGATTAGATGCTAATAATCGATGGTTACGAATTAACCATAATTGTTTTGGTTATAAAAGGGTCGGTGAAAGGATAGAAATTGGATAATAGCCGCAATTTTATCCATTTTAGTGATTATGCACAGTGCCCAACCAGTGTTTCTGCAGACTGATGACTTGCCCAAGAATTTCAAAAGTCCTGCCCATTTATTTCCTCAGGTGTTTTATCATTTATGTCAAATGATTACTGAACAATCAATTAGACAATAAATGTAGTGCATGCGTCATTAACTTCTTCAGACTAATTTTGGATATCTGTCTTACTGAGTTATGATCTCGATAAAAGGTTCAGTGTATTTTGACATTACTGAACTAAGGTTACTGAGTTTCCCAAGACTCAGTGAGGAAACACCTTATTTTTATCCTGAGTTTTTCAGTGTGACCTGAAGAACTTCATGCATCTGAAAACCTTCAATTTTTCAGATAACTATTCACCTGGATCCAATATTCCCAATTCAACTGATAGTTCCTGAAATCTCGACTCAGCCAAAGGTTTTGTCAAAATATCAGCTCTCTGTTTATCAGTATGAATTTTCTCCATTCTGATGAAGTGATGCTTGATGCCAACATGCTTATATCTGATGTGCAATACAGGAATTTGTGAAATAGCAATTGCACTATTATTATCACAAAATATGGATACTTTATTGGTTATAATTTTATAATCCCTTAATTGTTGTCTAAGCCAAAGTATTTGAGCCACAACAACTTCCAGCTGCCATGTATTCAGCTTCAGTATTGCGTTTCTTTGAAAACCATGATACCAATTTACTTCCAAGAAATCGACAAGTTCCTGAGGTGGATTTCCTGTCAATTCTACAACCACCATAATCATCATCTGAGTAACCAGTTAATTCTAGGTTATCTTCGGTGAATCTTATAATCCTCTATTCATCAGGCCTTTAAGATATCTTAGGATCTTTTTGGCAGCTTCCATGTGACTAGCCTTAGGACTAGCTTAGTATCTTGCACATATCTCAACAGCAAAAGTAATGTCAGACCTACTTGATGTGAGATAGAGCAATGATCCAATGATCTCTATAATCAGTGTGGTTAACTGAGTTGCCTTCAGGATCAGGATCCATCTTGTAGTTAGATTCATAGGAATTCTAACGCATTGCAATTTCATACACCATACTTAGCAATTAGATCTATGGTGTACTTTTGTTAGATTGATGGATATTTCTTCCTTAGTTTGTTTCAACGAAGTCCTAGAAAGAAATTCATCTCCCCATCATTGACATCTCAAACTTTCCTTTCATCGAGGGCTTTCTCACACACATGATGATTAGGAGATCCAAATATGATGTCATCCACATAGATCTGAACTAGTAAGATATCCTTCCCATCTTCTATCCACGAACAAGGTTCTATCAAATCTGTACCTTTAGTAAAACTATGATCAAGAAGAAATTGAGAAAGGGTATCATACCATTCTCTTCGGGTGCTTGCTTTAGACCATACAAGGCTTTCCCGAGGTTCGTAAACTAGGTCATTTCGACAAAAAACCGGGATGTTGTTCCACAATAACCACTTCTTTAAGCACACCATTCGTAAAATGCACTCTTCACATCCATTTGATGATCGTGAATTTCATGTGAGCAACATATGCAAGAAACAATCGATGGCTTCTAGTCTTTGCAACAGTGCAAAGGTTTCATCATAATTTAAGCCTTCTTCTTCTTGGGAATAACCTTTTGCAACTAAATTTTGCCTTGTTTCTTACAATGATATTATTTTCATCTCTCTTGTTCTTGAACACCCATTTAGTTACAATCACATTGTGCTTCTTAGGTTTATCTATTAACTCCCAAACTTCATTCCTTGTAAAGCGCTTGGCTCCTCTTGCATAAGAATAATCCGAATGAATCTTGAAGAGCTTCTTCAATCTCATTGAGGTTCTTTCTCGGATAGAAAGAAAGCAGAATAAAGCACTTTCACCATGGAACATTCTCGTTTTAACACCTTGGATAAATTAACCACAATCTGACTTGAGGGATGGCTATCTAACCATGTTCTTCTGGATGTTCCCCCTTCAGTAATATCCTCAACATCAGAAATATTAGGTTCATGTAATTCATTAAACTCAGGGAACAACAGAAAAGGAGAAAGAGAATCATCTTCATCAGGGTAAATTCCATTCAGAATATTGTCAGTGACATTTGTTCCCCCTTGGTTGATAGATTCAACTATGACCACATCTTCATCGCCATTACATACCTGAGTCTGAACTGGAGTTTCTTCAGATTGGTTAGCATCGGTCCGTTGGCTTTCCTTCAGTGGAGAACTATCATCCTGAGTTTTACCAGCCTGATTATCTTCATCCTGAGCTTCTTTATCTGAGTCTTACTCACTCCATTCATAAAATACGATTGGCTTCTTCTTTTCTGGCTCAGAGGATATTTTGGCATTTTTCTTCAGGCTAAGTCTGGTGATCCTCTTTATCAAGTCTCCTGAGACATGTTCCTGTTTCTTCTGAACACAAGTAGATTCATAAAAAACAACATGGGGTGTTTCTTCCACAATAAGGGTTCTACAATTGTAAACTCTGAAGGCTTTACTAACTTCAGAACATCCCAAGAATATCCCTTCATCAGCTTTGCAATCAAAAGTTTTCAACTGATCTTTACCATTATTGTGTATGAAACACTTATAACCAAACACACGAAAGAAAGAAACAAGAGGCTTCCTTTCATTCCACAGCTCATAATGTGTTTTTCATTGATTCTTTGTAAGCATGGATGCATTACGAGAGTAGCATGCGTGTTGTTGTTGACTGCCTCAGCCCAAAATCTCTTAGGAATGTCAGCTTCAGCAATCATTGTTCTTGCAACTTCTTTCAGAGTCCTATTTCTTCTTTCAGCAACACCATTATGTTGTGGGTCCTTGCCGCTGATGTTTCATGAGTTATTCCATTGGCTGCACAATAATGGGATATAATATGGTTGATAAACTTCGATTGCCTTTATCGTCGATTTTGACCACACAGATTCTTTTCATTACTGAGTCTTTTCAGTAATTCTTGCAGTTTTGTCCGAGTCTCTTTCTTACTGAGTAGTCATCAACTACCACAAGTGTATATTTTCTGCCATTAGTGCTCACAGGTGTTACTGGACCAAATAGATCCATATGTAACAATTGAAGTATTCTGTCGATGAACAACTTCTACTTTTGCTTTTCAATGATGCTTTGATTTGTTTGCCTTTCGACAAGCATCACACACATGATCTTTCTTGAATACTTCATTGGGTAACCCCCTCACAAGTGCTAATCTTGCAAGTTTCTTTCCGGGGTTTTTGAAGTTCAAGTGATTAAGTCTTTTGTGCCATAACCAAACTGGTTTTTAGTAGCTTTCTTAACAACTAGACATGTATCCATAGGAGTCGGGTCTCAATCACCAAGATACATTTTCTTTTCTAGTACCAATCGATAATACTTGTTGTGAAACATTATCTTTCACATAGCACAAGTTCTTTGAGAATTCAACATTGAATCCTTTATCACAAAATTGGTGATAGAAAGCGAGGTTATGCTTTAAAACGGACACATATGATACACCATGGATATGAAAAGTATCAACTTCAAGTGTTCCATATCCTTGATCTGTCCTTTGAAATTGTCTCCAAAAGTTATCGAGGGCCTTTGCATTCAACATAGTTAGTGAGCAATTGCTTGTATCTGTCATGTGCCTTGAACATGACCTTGTCCGAGATACCATGAAACATGGGCCATTTCACTTCCACTCATCGGGACTATGTTGTCTTCATTACAAAGGTCTTCTCCTTCTCCTTTACTGCAAAAAAAAATCGGGGCCTTAGGTACCCATTTGGTGTAGGGTCCTACCAGGTTAGTTGTACCTTTTTGGAACCCAAATCGCTTTAACAACTCTAATTACTTTAGAGTGGGTGATTTGTCTTCCATAAACATCTACATACACACTCACCACCCTAGGTGCCTTGGTAGTATCCTGTGTATGAGTGCACCTTAGATGAACATGAGCCTTAGAGTTCTTCTTGGGTTCAGCCTTTTTGTTACAATGTTTTGTCCTTGGTACTGGTCTATGTCTTTCTTGACTTGGGTTCAGAAACCTTTACCCCTTAGGCAAGTGGGGTTTAGGTTGCTGTCTTCGAAATTGGGGTCTTTCAAGAACCGAGGACTTGGTCTCCTTAGTTGAGAATTTCAATTTGAGAGTTTCTCTTGAATATTCTCCGATGGTTCATGGCAGATTTCTTCAGGTTGGTATTCTTAGCCTGAGGCTTTGAAGTACTGTCCTGAGGATTTCCTACTGAGTGTTCAGGTTTTCTAGCCTTTTCCCGAGGTTTGGGCTATCCTTCCTGAACTTTCAGGTTCTCTGAAACCATAGGTCCTTTACCCTTGTCCAAACCACGGGGTTGTTCTTCAATAAGAAGATCAGTACGAACCGCCGGTTTAACAAAGACAGTTTTAGTGCCACTAGAAGAAGCAACATTTAGATGACCTTGTGAGGTTCCCCCTGGATTATATCCCAATCCAGCCTTTATAGTTGCAGGTCTTTGATAACTCTAAATTTCATCTATTGCATTAGACGCAGAATTCAATAGAGCTAACTTTCTCCGAAAACTATCCTCACTTTTCTTTAGAGTGTCATGTTCTCAAAGATGTCATTGAATTCAGTTCTGATAAGCTGATTTTTCTTAGTGGATTTCTCTAACTTTGCGTTCAGGGTCTCTATCACTTTCTCTTTCTCTGAGAGTTGTACTTTCAGAACATCTAGTTCATCAGTAACTCCCATTAATTGAGAAGTGATCTCAGCAGCATTAGAGTTCTTCAACTTAAGATTCTCAGCAGTCAGTTCCTCATTCTGCTCTTGAGTTTCAATGAACAGTTCTTGTAACACAGAATAGTCCTTCATCAGATTCTCAAAAGAACCCATCAGGTCAAAGTTATTGGTTACAGAAGAATTTGACAACTCAGGTGCTTGTGTAGGAGCAACAACACAGATAGAAGAATTTACCTCTCAATAGCAACAAGACAAACATCATCACTATCACTATCTGACAACATTTCTTCTGAAGAGCTGGATTCTCCTTCAGTATGTTCTTCCTAAGCAACCATAACCTTTTTGCTTGAGTACTTCTTGTCTCTTTTGGCTTGCCTTTCCCTTCTTTCTTTGGAACTTAAGTCAGGACAGTCATACTGGAAGTGACCTTTCTTCTTGCAGTTGTAGCATATGTTGGTATCATCATCTTGATCACTTTCTTCTTTAGACTTTGTGTCCTTCTTTCTGGATGAAGATCCTTCAGCTTTGTGGTCCTTCTTCTTCTCAGTAGACTTGTCTTTAGCTTCTGAACTGTTCCTGTTCCTGTACCTGGTATCCATGTAATACCTTTTGTACTTTCCATATCTGCTATTTATTTTCTCAAACCTTCTTGTCATCAGGGCAATTGTCTCATCCTTTTCATCCTGATTTTACTAGATGAGATCTCAAGTTCCTTAGTATTGCAGATTTTTCCTTGTGCTTTGAAAGCCACATTTTTGCTAGATGAAGTATCATCTTTGCTATCAGGTTTCTTAGTTTTCTTATCAATTACAAACTCATAAGCTTTCAACTCAGAGAAAACCTGTTGATATGGCATAGAAGCAATATCTTTGGTGTTCTCAATTACCACAACATGTATATCCCATTTCTTAGAGAGTCCTCTAAGAATTTTCAGAGAAATCTCTCTTTTGGGATATCTTTTCCCAAGAGCACTAAGATCATTCATAATGCTAGTGAATTTGACCTCATGTCTTTCAATGGATTCACCATTTTTCAATTGAAAACCATCAAATTTGGCAATGGCCACATATAGTTTGTTTTCCTTGATGTTGTAGCATGGATAAACCCGACCTCCCACCTAGGCACGAAGGATCATAAACAATCCAACAAAAGATCGCATGAAGCAACCTGTGAAAGGGACCAAGGATCACGTAATTCCCACAAGGCCAAACCTTCAAGTCATAAAGGTCGAACAACTTAGACTTCTAGGCATATACATACATCCTCTCCTGGCTTTGGCGCCCGGACGTAGTCTCGATTCCAAAACGAAGGGTCACCAACTTCTTTGTCTCTTTTCGATTCGATTGCCTTTAAGATAACGCGATTTCATAATAATTATTGGTTAAGCGAGTAGATAAAAACCAGTTACAACAATTGGCGCCATCTGTGGGAACACATTTTTGAGAAATTTCAACAATTCTCAAGGAGACCTCACCTTCCAAACTCTAAGAAAAACAAAATGGCAACTAACCGGTGAAAGTCAGAATCGGGAATGAAACCGGACGTTCATGATGGCGTCGAGGTTTTACCGAGTTCTCAAACCACTCATCGGGCGCCCATTTGGTGGAATCTTGTCCAAACACCGGAGGATGCCAAAGCAATGATGGCCGCCCTCAACAAGAAACGCCTCAATTTTCGACATTGAGGCGAACAACCCCCCCAAGAAAAAATAGCCCATGACGCGGAACCTCCAAAGGTAAATGCATTATGACGAAAAAGGATGGTCCATGGGCTAACCGGGCGCATAACGCGGCTAAACATGCCATCGTTCGGAACCACAAGGCCTCGATGAACCAGCGGGTTCGAATAGTACATTCACCCGCCTTGCTCGCTGGCGGCGGAAGGCCCTCGTGAGGTACAGGATTTAGGCTCACTCTCAACCACGCACGCCATGATGAGCAGTGGAAAGATCTTGCCATGGCCTGGACATGCACCACGGAAGGATCGCCAGACATTCGCATACCACCATGGTCACGCGGGTAGAAATTTAGTAACTTGCGACGCTTCGTGTCGCGACATTGGCTAGGACCGTCAAATTTGTTGGAAAAGGTGGTAACGAGGATGGACCGTCGGGTCTAACATCGACCTTGTCATCCCAATTAAGCCCTTAGGAACTATGATCCTCTGGCGCACCCCAGAAAAACCGGCGATAAGCGGCTCAGATCGCTTCTGATGGATTACATACCCCGAGTCCATATGGCAAAATCAATGCGTATATGGCCTCAATAGAACATCGAATCTGACGCAAGTGTAGACTTTTCTCTCCGTGATTGGCGGCCAGGCCATATGTGGTACACTTCGATGCCATCTCTCCATTGATACTTTTGAGCTGGCCCGGCTTGATTATTCTTGGGCCACTATCTGGCGATGGTGCCCGACCCGATGACAAGGCAGAGGCTCGTTAACATGCGCCGAGGGAGACAGAGTCGGATCGATCCTATGTTGAGAGGATCGATAGACTTATCATTGAAGGCGACCCTTATTGGGGACGAGGCCCATCGGGGCGTGATTCGCCTCGTAAGAGAAACTGTTATGGCGGGCGCATGACCGCCTAACCACCCGATTCACCACGCCTAATTTCGTGAAAAGGGCCAACACCTCATCCATACCATGAAATTGCTAGAGACCCGCCTCTGAGACAAAGGAAGTCATGAGCCCAAGAAAGGTTCCAAGAAACCGGGGTCATTCTAAGCACCCTACAGACTTCAAACCATTTGAGGAGTCCATTCCGATGAAAGCCGATGAGGCTTCAGTATGACACTTGTAACGTTTATACCCTGCATCGGGGACGAGACATGTTACGAGCACCCCGCCCCATTAAAGACAAAAAAGCCGCAAAACCGAACAAAGTATTGCCACTATCATGACCAGAGGGATACTACACCGAGTGTCGAGATCTGTTAGAAGGTTGTGGAAGCTTTATGAAGATGGGATCAACGAAGTTTTTCAAGAATCTCGGGCGGAACAATCGAGGAGGGCAAGGTCGATAAAAGATGACCGCCAACCGTGCCGTGAGATCGGTGCAAAGAGAGTCCGTGATAGGGGCCACACATGAAGTCGCTGTGCCACCCATACCAGAGGCCTGATGGGAGGTCGCGTCATCCACACCATCTCGCCCCACCCGATAGGGGCACTGTCTCCGCCCATGTTCGACACCATCGAGAAAAGAAGGCGGTTCGAATGGACATATCGAGTCGGGGACTCCTAGACAGATCAAAGCATATCGGCCGCGTCAAGATTTTAGCCAAACCGGTCCTCGTGAGAAATGTTTTATACTTGGCGACCTCGAAAAACATACAGGAAGTGCTATTAGACATGTACGGGAGGGTCAAACCCATTCCGCCCATTTACTTTGTTTTTCGGGCCTTCAAATGAAACCGAAAGCAAAGGATACCCTCTTCTAGAGAAATTAGCATATCTCTAGTTATGAGTCCGAGGAAACCGAGACCTTACTTCTTCGATCACCAAGTGGAGGTCCTCACTTCCTTACCCCTTCGCAACGTGCTCCATTGACCAGATACATCGGGCTGATGCCTTAAGTAGTCCATCGAGGTTGGACAAAGATAGAGGGTAATATACATGCCAAGTAACTGCAATAAAAGCTCGGGCCTTTGCCGACTTCATCGTTGAATTAACCCCTCCTCCCAGGGCCGCGGGTTTGACTGCCCACATAGGAGTCTTGATTAGATGGGATGAATCGCCAACAAATCGCCAACAGGAATTATGTTAGTCAGTCCAGATAGGATTTCTTTTCAGAATGCCATCACTTTCGATTTCCCTACCACCAACAACGAGGCCGAATATGAAGCGCTGATCAACGGTCTAGAAATGTCCACCACAATGGGCATCAAGAGACTTCAAGTACACACCGACTCGACTTATTTTGTAAGACGCCGATATCGGGGAGTATGAGGTCCAAACGAAAGCCGGATGTCGGCCTACCAAGAGGTCGTCAAAGCACTTCACGAAAATTTGAACAAATCTACATCAAGCTAGTACCAAGGGATGCGAACTCCTGAGCCGATGCATTGGCATGACTAGCGACTTCGGAGAGACCAGCAGAGATGAGGGATGTCACCATCACAAAACTCTCCCACCCCTCCACTTCTAACACAACAGTCGCTGCCCTAGACACCCCGAGATTAAGCTGGATGACCCCCATAATCGACTACTTGATGACTGGGGCATTACCAACCGACAAAATTCAGGCAAAGCAATTGCAACTAAGGGCAACAAGGTACACATTGGTTGGTAACGAACTATATAAGTGAGGCTTCAGCATACCACTGCTTCGATGTGTTACCCCGGAGCAAGGGCAGACTATCCTACAAGATATTCACGATAGGGTATGCGGAAACCACGCTGGGGGGCAGTCGCTCACTCATAAGACGACGAGACAGGGGTATTATTGGCTAACTTTAAAGGTCGATGCCATGGTTTTCGCACGGAAATGCCACAAATGTCAAATACACGCACCATCAATCAAGGTCGCACCTGAGGAACTCACCAGCATCCTCAGTCCTTGGCCTTTTGCGAAGTGGGGGATTGATATTATCGGGCCCATTACCATGACCGGGTTCGATCGAAAGCACGCCCTAATCGTAGTAGATTACTTCACAAAATAGACCGAATTTGAGGCTTTGGCGACCATAGATCGGGATCACGTCATCAAATTCATATGGTAAAACATCATCTCGCAGATTTGGCCTCAAAAAAACAATTATATCCGATAATGGGAAGCATTTCGATGGTCATAAGATCGATAGTTTCTTTAGAAAATGGAAAGTCACCAAGCTTTTCTCTACCCCTTATCACCCTCAGTCAAACGGTCAAGTCAAAGCTGTGAACAAGATCATCAAGCACACTCGAAAACTAAGATTGAGGAGGAAAAGGGAAGTGGGCGAATGAATTACTGGGATATCAGACGGGTCATACTGAACTACTTCGCGAAATTAAACCGGAGACCCCTTATTCGATGGAATTTGGCTCAAGCGATCATACCGCAGAGGTTAATTCTAAACTCTCAGAACCTCGCAGGTCGCGACCGATCCCAATGATGAGGCCTTAGCTTTAAACCTAGACTTGCTCAAGAGAAGCGACAGAGTAAGGTGTATCCAAATCGCGAGATACAAACAACAAATCAAAAATACTACAACTCTAAAGCGACTTCGAAAATTCAAAGAAGGCGACTTGGTCTGAAAGACTCTCGGAGTAACCAAAGGAACTTTCGACCAAACCGGAAGGATTATAAAAGGTCCCGAGTATTATCCAACGAAAGGGCATACGAGCTTGAGAACCCAGATGGCACTTAGTCTCAAGATTCGCGGAACGATCTCATCCGAAGAGATACTATCAATGTGGTCGAGGCCATGTACTTTGAAACTTTCAAAGAAGTCAATAATAATGAGTTAAATTTTCTTTTTCAAAATTCACGTGTTTAAACCGGGGGAGGTCGATAGATGAAACATCGACCTCAAGGGAATGACTTTTGACATATTTGCGGTGAGATCGCCACCCCCTAGCGGTGTGATCCTCCCTAACTTTATAAGATGACTAAGCGAGGTTCAATCTAAAATCGCAATGCCAATAAGACGAATGAACATACTTACGCATTATAGTCGAAAAGGAAATCAAGTCGGCACAATAAAGGAAAGAAAAAAGTAGATTTCATTAATGACAACAAGCCCAAAGGTCGGTACATTATAAGAGCCGAAGGCTATATTACATCAGCGGAAACCAAGATACATCATGATAAGCGGCGGCGGATGTTTTACTACAACCCAATATCCACGATGGCGGGCGATTTAGGCTTTTAAGCATCTTGATCAAAAGTATTGTTGGAGATGGGGTTCAACAACTCTCAATCTCCTTTTTTCTTATCGGGATTCTTGATGTCATCATTCTTAAGAACGATCAAGAATCCCATCGCCAATGACAATGACTATGTTCAAAGGCTGCCCCCTAATTGTTGGCCGGAAACGCCTTATTTGGTGAGGGTGTGGGCACCCATCTCTCCGGATCTTTGGGTGCAAAACCACCTCAGAGGCCGTTGTGGCTTTCTCTTTTGGGAAGAGCAATTTGGACATCTCAGCGACCTATTTTAGGCTTGACCCTCCGTCTCGAGTCTCGAGGACCACCTCGAGTCTCCCATTGCAGACTCATCTGGATCGGGAGTGGGTGCACGATCCGACTTCGATTGGGAAGAAGGACAAATCAATGCCCAGATCTTCCAAGATCTTTAATCCAAAGACAATGTCGGGAGGGGGAAATCATGAGCGTAAAATTTCAGCTCGGTCCAATGTCGAGAGGTCGGCGGCCGGGGTTCTTCCGCCCGAATAGCTCGAACGCCCGCCCGCAGAACCGCCCGACATAGGCGAAGTTAGTGTCGCTCTTCGACCGCTTAAAGTGTTCATCTTGGCGCCAACTTCTCCCCGACCTCATCCTTGTGGATCGGCTCGCCTTCATCGGGTCGCGGAATCCTTCTCCTCCCGGCGGTCTCTCGGCCTTTTCGGTGGCCCCAGGAGCTCTAAGGCCCTCTTGGCTAAGTCAACCTCAGGTTTCTCACGCACCTCAGGCAAACTATCGGTGATTTCGCTTTTCCGGAGGTCATCGCCTGGCCTTCTCTAGTTTGGAGAGCTCGAGCTTCGGATTAGCCTTGAGCCTTTTCCATGTAGCGAGGCGGCCTTCAAGGAATGGACAACGGCCGAATACATGTTGCCGTGACTTGTTGGCGATAGGCGAGGTGATCATCCTTCGTCCATGCGTGTACGTTATCATCGTCGCTCAAAGTAGCCGAGGCAGGTCTCGGGCGTGCCCTCCAACAGGAATCAGGGGATCTCGGGAAGTTTCGGCACCTCCGGTGAGAACTTGTTGTCCGTCGGCTCTCGACCGCAACAGGAGGAACAAAATATATTAAGTTTGGTCCCGGTTTTGAGGTAAATTCATTAAGAGTTAAACGGCCTACCTCGCATCCTCTCCTCATCCCAACCAATCCAGAATCGTCCTCCAGATGGCTTAACCTCCCCTCCGGTAGAAGTCGGCAAGGTCGGGTGGGAGCCTCCTTCCAAAGACCCCGACTCTGACGTGGATCGGTCGCAAAGTCAAATTTCGCCCTCTTGGGAGGTCGCTCCACCACTTGGCGCGGCGGGCAAAATTTTCTTGCCTTTTTCCGGGCAGCAGGGGAGGAGTCTCGAATCGAATGTCCCCCTGGCGTGTAGTGATGACGGATGCCTCATGGAGGGCAAGTAATCGACGAGGTCATGAGGCCATCTCGGGAGGCAGAGGGTCCCGGTGGTAGATCGGGATCTCCGGATCTAACATAAAATAGAACCTTTAAGCATAAAATCAAAAATACACTTGAAAAAGACGTTTACCGAGACTTACAGGAATCCTCAAGTGGTAGGTAAATATCTGATCCCGCTTGCAAGCGGTCGAGCTCGGAGTTCAACAAATTAATGTCTCGCTAGCTAGGGGGTGTGTCTCGAACCTCCTTGAACGCCTATAGAAAGTCCCAATATAGCTCAGAAGGTTGGGGCGCAAACACTGCAAGACGAGAAAAGAATTAGATCAGTACAATCTAGCACAAAAATATTAATGCGAAGTACCATTTTCAACACGGATCGCATAATCCGTAGGAACTCTAATGGATAAGGTGCTGGAATGGGCCACCGACTCCCATGCTCCTCCAACAAACCACCATTTCTGGTGCCACCCGTCAACCTTATTCGAAATCCCACTCACGAGCTCTTTGCCTCTACAAAGCCGCACAGCATGATAGCCTCCGGCCTGAGTAACGGGCCACATCACGTGAGATATCTCTCCGGGATTAGGCAGTCTTTTCAGCCCGGCATGCCCCAAAACGACCATGGTGGAGATGATGTAACTCCACCCATTGGGGGTGATCTGCGTGAGGCTCACATTCCAGGCTGCCAGCAGATGGGAAATGGCCGGGTGCAATGGAAATCGAATACCGACTGACATGGAAAACTCATTCACAGCAATCATTCTGGGAGGAGGCTGATCGGCTCTTTCGTTCGGGGTCGGCCCATAAAAATGCACATCCCGGGGCACCTTGTACATACGACGAAGTCCCCACACATAATGATCGGAAAGCACAGATCGGTATCTTTTATCGGACGCCGCGAATTGAGAGTCGACCAACTTGCGGTATGCCCGGTCAGGTCGCTTGTATGGAGTTCGGTTACAATACAGATCATAATTGAAAACTCGTTCATAAGCCCCATAATCCAGAACCGAGGCAAAAGGACCCGCCGTTGATGACCGTTCCCGTGGGACGGGATGAAGGAGATTAACATCCAATGGGGAAAGATGGGTAATTTCGGCCAATTCTTCCAGAAATTGGCCATCCACCGGTTCTTCATTGGCATCGTCTTCCCGGCGGTCGCCCATAACCTTAGCCAATGAACTTTCACCCACATGCCCAGTGGCGGAGACGAAAAATCGGCGGCGACGCAGGGCAATAGGGATGTCATCCTCAGAAGAGGAGGAAGCCACCATGGGCTGAGAGGCAAAAAGGGATTTGGAAACGCTAGAATCCATAAATTCGAAGAAGGGCACCAAAGTGCTTACCTGTGATTAATTCCGCTTCAGGGACACGAGAATGCATTTCCGGTGGAAGGGAGAAAGAACCAGAAAGAGTATCTTGAGGAAATTCTTTCGCAAGACAGTCGCAGGAAATAAGGTTTTCAAAACCTAATTCTCCGCCTATTTATCGAAGAAGATGAGGGGCCAAAATGAAATTAGCCAAAAGTTCAGCCCCCTAGTAATAAAAAGACGTGGGGGGCTCGCGTGAAATCCACTACGGCATCTCATTGGACGAAATGGCGACACTTTACATCATCATCCTGGCACGATATCATTTCGAATCCCTGCGATCGAGGGAAGTCTGATGCGACGATTCGTATTATCGAGGTGACTTTTCACCTGCCCGAGGATAGTAAGCCGCTCATAGGAGACTTTCCAGGTCGAATGGTCACGAGTCGATTTAGTCCATGTGTCAAGCCAAGGTCCCTTCTCGGAATAAGAGACCTCAACTTGAGGGGCAATTGTTGTAGCATGGATAAACTCGACCTCCCACCTGGGCACGAAGGATCATAAACAATCCAACAAAGACTGCATGAAGCAACCTCGGCAAGGGGACCAAGGGATCAGCCCACGTAATTCCCACAAGACCAAACCTTCAAGTCGCAAAGGTCGAACAACTTAGACTTCTAAGCATATACATACATCCTCTCCTTGGCTTGGACGCCCCCGGACGTAGTCTGATTCCAAAGACGAACCAGGTCACCAACTTCTTTGTCTCTTTCCTTGATTCGATTGCCTTTAGCATACGCATTTCACAATAATTATTGTTTAACTGAGTAGATAAAAACCAGTTACAACACTTGATATGATCAGTGCCTTGACACATAATAGCAATTGTGTCCAAAATTTCTTTAGCAAAGGTCACGGTGGGGAAATCATTCTCATAAAACCATCATCAATAGTGTTATGCGATTGTATCTTTAGCAATGTAATCTAAGTTAACCAACTTTTCTCTCTTGAGTGAAGCCGATCGTCAGTTTTGGGAAATTCATCCCTTGGATCATCTTTTTCAACATCAGTAGATCTAGGATTAACAACCTTATACTCAAAAGGTCCTTGAGACACAACTCTCCACATTCTTTCATGTTTACAGTACAAATGTGCCTTCATTCTCAGTCTCCATAGATCATAGTTCTCAACAGAGAACATATGTAGTTTCTTAGAAGGCATGATGAATGAGCCATGTAAGATATAAGCAGTAAGATCTATTCAGTAGACCACTAAAGTCTCTCATTAACAAGACTTATGGTTACCAAAGCAAGTGGTCTGATGAACCACTGCTCTGATACCACTTGTTGGTCCCTAGGTAAACGGGTCTCACACGTGTATAGGGGGGAATACACGTATTCAGCGATTTTTAAAACTTTTCACAAAAGTGAGATCAGTGAGTCATATTGTCTTGAGAAATAACACTGAGAAGCACAACTTGCTCTGACTCAAAGTCTACAGAGACAATAACACTGAGCGGCTTTTAGTAGCTTCAGATTAGCCCAACTGATCTGAGGTTTTAAATTAGAGACCAAATAAGCTTGGAGTAGATAACTATCTTACTGATTACTCAGATGAGTTTGATCAGTTTGACAACTATCTATACTAGCTTATCTAGTGTGCGGAATGTGTAGGCCCTAAATTTATACTCGTTTTTTTCTTGCTGAAAATCTTTATCACTTAGTAAATCAGTGGTTAAGGTTGTGATCAGTTCAATGCAAACTCAGTGGATTGATTCCAACTGAATATCAGAAAACTCAGTATGCTTTCAGTGAAAATATGCAACACAAATAAATGTAAAGCAGAAAGTAAATAACACAGAAAATTATAGTGGTTCAGAGACTCAAGCTCCTACGTCCACTCTCTCTGATCCTCAAAGAAATTCCTTAACTCACTACTACTACTACCTCAAGCTTTCAGACTGAACTCAGCATCTTACTAACTTCCTCTATGAGTTTTCAGGCTGAACTACACAGCAGCTTACTAACTCAACACACACAAGCTTTCAGACTGTCACAAGCAGCTTACTAGCTTCTTCTCTAGAGTTTTCAGGCTGAACTCAACTGCAACTTACTAACTCTTTACAACTCTCACTTTTCAACAGTCACGCACTCAAACTACCTAAACAATAGGGTTTGGGTTTGGTTGGTTTTCAACTAAGGTGAGATATCCTTTTACAATTAAGAACACAAGGTAAAAGGCTAGGATATCTCTAACTAAGCTTTGAATATATGATTGAATCTAGGCATAGTAAATGAGCTCTCTTCAAAGATGAAACACTTGGGAAATTCTTAGGGTTTCGGTGCTTCACAGTATAAACTTGAATACGAATGAGCTCTTGAGTTGCTTGATTTCCTGTAACCTTGCAATGGTGAAGATCACTGGTCTTTATAGGCACCTCACCAAGGTCACTCTTGAAAAACTATCCGTTGGAGGAGATATCATCAATGGCTTCCTTATTTGGTTAGTGATAAACGGTTATTTTAGGGTTTGAATAAACCCTTGCATGGTTTGGGTAATATGTAACCAATGCAGCCAATCACTTAGTTTTTGCAGTCTGAAACTCAGTACAACTAACATCTCAGTGCCACGTCGCTTTCTGTGTTAGTGAAGTACAATGTTGTCTCTCTCTGATTGGTTCTTGACTTCGGTGAATGGAGACAAACAAAAGCGATTCTTTTAGTCGATTTCTCGAATGAGACAATCTTAAAAGACACTTAGTTATAGTTCCTTTTATGCGCAATCAAATATTTGGACAACTTTATTCCTCATAAATGTGCAAGACTTCCTCGGTCTATTTGCCCTCAGGTAGATAATCTTCAGGTCTTCAATTTGATCTGAGTCTTCATGACAATCTGGATTCAGGTTCTTCTAAGTCTTCGGATGATTTTGGCCATTTCACTGAGCTCCCCCTCAGTGTGTGCCTAACCTATAAACCTCAGAGATATCTGCTGACTATACATTTTGCAGATATTTCCTAAACTAACTATACTGAAACCTGTATTCTAATCTACCTTAGATTATTCTGAAAATGTCATACTCAGGGGTTTTGAGATCTAATAAAATCTTTTCTTATTTATTAAATTCATCTCCCAACACCTTACCATCCCTTGGCCTAGAAGAAGTGGAAGGTCCATTTGCAACCAAACCATCACCCTTGCGCCCCTTTTTATCTTCAACCAAAGTTAGAGCTTTTACTAGATCATCCAGAGCGTATTCTCGATCGCTCATCAGGTAGTCAATATAGAAATGATCAAAGCTCTTTGGTAGAGAATGGAGAATGAACTCAATTTTGGTCTTGATATCACATTTTTCGCCAAGAGCTTCAAGATCATCGAAAAGAGTCATTACCCGAAGAACGTGCTCCCTTAAGGGCGTTCCTATTTCCATCCTTAGCATGACCATGTCATGCCTGATATTCTGTATTGCCATATGGGATGTATGTGAAAACATCTCATCAAGATTCCGCATAATGTCTGCAGCAGTTCCAAATCCTTGGTGAAGGCGTTTCAACAAATCTGACATGGATGCCAAGATTATGTCTTTCATCAATTCATTGGCTTGCTCCCATTCATTATACCATATCATGTCCATAATACAGGTATCAGCAGTAGGTTTTTCGGGTTTAGGTGTGTAAAGCACCCAGTGGAAATGTTGTGCGTTTAGGACCGCTTTTGTAAGACTCCAATTGACATAGTTCATTCCAGTTAATTGGTGTTCTTTGAGCATATAATTCAGTGGATTAAAAATTTGTGACATGCTGAACTAAAATAAACAACAATAGTAATATCACATAATTTGGATCACATTATTCATATCAAAATCTCAAAACTATATGAATATGCATCAGCCTACATCTCAAAACAGTTTAAATAGGTCACGTGGGGTGAACTGTCTATTTAAACACATTCAAGCAGGTTACAAAAAAGATATGTTACAAACTTTTAATTCAAAATTAATAGTCGGCTCCCACTTGACCAATATAAAATTGACATGGACTTCGGTGAAGTATATGCATATCAATTTTATATCTAAGTAATAACCATGATTAAATACATAATTATTATTTTGTTTTGAACGAGCCTCGAGGGGAGGGTCATCGTCACCACTAATAATAATTCACAATCATCCTTTTGGGAATTTATTCATGTGAAATCTATCTTTTGGACGTTCCGAGGGGGAAATTTCTCCAAAAGAATTCACAAATAAATAAATCATGGTGGTCAAAATTGACGTAATTTTATTATCCGGAATAAATATGTCAATTAATAAAACATACTTAGTTATTTTCGAAAGTGAGATTTTCTTTGGACAATTCAAATAACATGCGAACACATTAAGAAATAATAATGCATGAAATTAAAACAAGCATCAAGGCAAAATAAATCAAGTTGGGCACACATATCCAACTTTCATGGTTTAAATTTCAAGTCTCGATCTTGAGGAATCGTCTCTTTGTTGGCCTTCATCGTTCGTCTCGGAAAACTCCCACTGAAACTGCAACAATTCTTTTAAAAAAAATTGTTCTCCGTCTTGGGTTAGGACAACTTCCGGGGGACGGGTAGTTCATGGCGAGCAGCGTGTCTGCGTGCTCCTAAGGCGCCGCTGCGTCGACCCCGGCCATCCAGCGCCCGTCGCCCTTGACCTAAGCGTGCAGTGCATCGCCGGACGGGTCTTGCTTGCCAGCGTCGCCCGGCCTCCGCCCCGTGCAGCAGCGCCTCGCGTGCGCCCATCGCACACCAGCGTGGTCAGGTCGCCCGTCAAGCTCGGCATGCGCCCCAGCGTCCGCCTCGCGCCCGATCTGCTTGATCGCCTAGTGATGCGGCGGTCGCTAGCGCCGTCCTAGCCAGCGTCGCAGGCGCCTTTGGCTAAGCGTCGTCCGGGCACTTGGAGGTCCGCCTTTAATACTTCGTCTCCGTCTTCGTTCTCGATCCGGTTACAATTTATTTACAAAAATATAAATAAACCTAGATCTAAACTAGTCTATTACATTGAACAAATCAAACAAATTCTAATCTACTCGTGGATTTTCTCACGTGGCAAAACGAATTCGAACGAATCGAAATAAAAACCAATAAATTATTTGCATGTGAATAAGCACATTAAAATACCATGACAATTGGATACCTGCAAAACAGATCTAACAGTTCTACTATCCAATTTCAATTTTAATGAACAACAATTTAAATCATTGTTTAAAAGATCAGAGCCCGAACCAGGGCTCTGATACCAGTAGATAACTGTAAGGCGCGAAATCTTTGAAGCAGCATCCAACTTAAAAGAGTATGGATTCTGATAATTTTTCTTGCAAAACAATTAAAAACATACATGGAATCACTATGTTGGACTCATGGCTTAGGTCACGTTTTTCAAACCCTTGAACCAATCAAACCACTTGAACAGTGGAACTGTATGTACTGTTTTCGAGCCATTTAGGTGAATGATTCAATTTATATGTTATTTCTTCGTAGTTTCTTTTCATTCAGATCGACTTTATTCATTATTGGCCTCCTATTTCTTTTTGAAGTTTTTTTTTCGAGCCACAATTTTTTTTTTCTTTTTGAAGTGTTCATCTTGAAGATTTTTGTTTCTGGGGTATCCTAACTTATCTTTAAGATAATTTTGATTACCCCAAAGACTGTGGATTCTAATATTTTCTTTGTTTGGATATATGTATTCTTTTAATTCCTATTGTCAAACACAATTTCAGAAGTGGAAATTTGGTGTTGATTTTTTTTTAAATAAAAAGGATATAAAACGACGTAGTTTTGGTTTGGGCTCCCACGTCAACAACCCCGTCATACTCGGGCAGAAGAAAAGCTGACTGAAAGACTAATTTGCCAAAACCTGTAAAGTCGGAGATTAATTTGCAATATTTCAAATGTTTAGATTAGATTGCAATTCCGAGAGAAGTCTTGATTTAATTTGCAAACTAAGCCATTTTATTATAGGCCTAATTGTACTAAACCACCAAACTATCACGGAAATTGAAAATCGCATTAGATTATACAAATTATCAATATTTTACACGGAAATTACTGAATTAATTTTTCAAATCACTGCACGTAAAAAAATAATTGTGTGTTTTAGTGTAACAAATCTCAAGTTTCAGCACAACATTTGAAAGTTTCTAAAATACACTATGGAGTGCATGATGCACCTAGCGAGACTCACCCGTAAACATAAGTTAATACTAATTAAAATAAATCACTTTTTAATAAGACAATCAAGTAGAGTTTTAAATGAAGAATAATAAAGAATACAATTTTGTGAGATAAATAGTTACCGTAGTAATTAAATTTAAATTTTTTAATTATTTAGGTTTAATTTTTTTTAAACATTAATTATTTAGGTTATGATAATAATTGAAACAACTTAAATTATCTTGATAAGAAAGAAAAATCTTAAAATCAACAAATATATACACAACGATCAAATAGTTGTTGCAGTGCTATCAACTTAGTCCAATATTAAATTCTTACCCAACTAAAAACAACCCAAACATTTTTTATCAGGCTCAATATTTTAAAAATAATAATTTCTTAATAATTTAATAGTGATAATACTTGTATCATTTAATATATATATATATATATATAAGTAAGTAGAGAGAAAAAATAATATTTATTGGAGCAAGTGAACTCTACGTGTTATGTGGTGCAATAGTGGTTCCACTCTTTAAAAGAGAGTGGTTTGAGTTTATTGTTTTTAAATTATTTTCTATTTATTTTAATTATATGATTTGAGTCTAAATAATTCTATTTTAGATTATATAACTTTTTTGTTGAATTGTAATATCATTTTATACATTTTAGTATTTGTGGTGAATTTAATACATAATTAAAAGTCATACGATTAATTAAGCCTTTGTACTACTCCCATATATAAGAATTTACCGGGTGACGAAGACTGCTCCTGATTCAAAGGAGGAATATTCCTTTGACTCTATAAAAGACCCGAGTTAGTTGAGAGATTTGAGGAGTGTTTACGTGCAAGTTAAGGATGGGTTGGACTCGGTCTTGTCCACGAATGAGAGAGTTAAATCAGTGAAGAGCCAATTAGATAAGATGGTCAGTTGAGATATTCGTGGGAGCCGAGAAGAGTGTCTCGGCCGTTGAGATATTCTAGGGCGTCAGATTGGCTTTGTTCGCCAACGAATGATAAGGAGGTTAGGCCTCATTCTCCAGGTATTATATATATATTTACATTTTATCTTATGAGGTACACTTGTATGAGACTGTCTCATGATGAGACGGGACATAAGTTGGGCATTGACGCTTTAACACTTTGGAAGAGGTGGGTGTAATTTGTGCTAGGTTGTACTCCGTCTCATCCATGAGACCGTCTCATATAAATTTTTGTCTTATCTTACTGTGAAGAGTTGGTATGCTGTGAAACTTGTTCTTAGTGAAACTGGTTCATTTTTACACTTCAGTTATCACGATTACACCCTTTAGTAATATAAGTCACACTCTTTAATTATAACGATTATACTCTCTGCTATAACATATGTCACACCCTTCAGTTTTATGAGTAATACTCTTTATAGTAAAAAGTCATACTCTTCAGTTATATAACTAATACCCTTTAGCAGTATAAGTCACACTCCTAAACCAGTTTCACCGTGAAACTTGTTCACCCTATACTTTTTTTATTGTGAATTGTTACATTATTATCGCATATTTCGAGAGTTAAACATGAGTGATTTTGTGAGAAAGATTCGAGTGAAATTAAGATTATGAGGAGTTCTCATTATCAAGATCTCTTCTTTTGTGATTTGTGTTATCTGACTTGAGTGTGGGAATGCCCGCGCAGGAGAACCCTCCGGCGTATTTTTCAGGTACCTTCTGGTGCTTGAGAGGAGTTGTGACGTGGCGGTGATGTATCCATTCACCATCAAAGATCGTTATGTGAGGTCTTAGGTTCGGTTCTTGAAGGTGCGTTTATTTTGCATCTATCAATCATATGAAATAAAAATTAACTATGGACATGTCCATTAATAATAATAATGTGGCAATCATCAACCTTAATTTTCCCGTAATAATGTTAGCTAGATCAAGAATTTATCTCCATTTTCTCCGTTTTGTTCCTTTAACTTCTTTTGCACCGATTTTGCACATTTTTACTTATGAACTGCACACTTCAGATAACTTACACATTCTACATTAAGTGCAAATAAATAATATGTACATCGAAATTTCTTGAAAACTTATTATTTTAATGAATATAATATTATTGTTTCTATACAATAAAGACTCTATCAGTACCAACCTTATTTTTATACATATAAATGGATATGAGAATTTAATATTATTAAAGAAAGAAATCTGAATCATGATTAATTACCAAAGTATATTATTATCATCATAAATCTAAATATTGTAAATGAACTATACTACCTAGCGCTAGAAATTATCGGAGTGACAAAAGTTCATGCTTTCATTTAATTAGATTCGATATTCGAATAGAATAAAGGCAACAAACAATTACTATCTATTCTCTATTTAAATTCTCAAATATTTCTCATTTTCAATCCAATTTGAAACAAATTCACTTACATGAATCATGATGAAAAATCAAATAGTTTTTCTTTTTCTTTGTGCTAGCATTTTCTCAGAAATGACATTATTAGCAGCTAAATCATGCCTATGGACTTCTGGATATGATGTTTCTATGATCAACAAACTCCCCGATCCACTGAAATTACACTGTCAATCTAAAGACGATGATCTTCGAGAACATATAATTAATACGAACCAAGTTTATCGTTGGTCGTTTTGTAAGGATGTTTTTGGTCGCACCTTATTCAATTGCCATCTTTGGTGGGGTGATAAGACGGTCGGGTTTGATGCATTTACATCTAGAGGAACACATCGAATATGTAATAGTGGTCAATGCCGCTGGGAAGTAAGAGCTGATGGCATTTATGTTCTCCGTGAAAGCCTTTTTCAAAACAACTTTTGATAAGAAGTATGATTGGAAAAAAAAAGCAATGTGATTCGACATGTATAATTTTTTCCTTATTTGATATTATTAGATATGTATGATCAGAAACATAATATAATGTTATTAAAGTTACTATATTTGAATTGTTAAAAATCTTTTTGTCTGGTGGTGTATCGAGGGAAAAGGGGAAGATATGATCATTTTTTAATATTTTTAACAGTTTAGATTTTTTGAAAACCCTCACATATTTTTTTTTTATTAATTTTGTAATATTAAAACAACTTTCAAAAAAACTCAGATAAAAATAAGAATAAAATAACCACGTAACCTTTTTTCTAGTTTTTATTTCTAAATTTTCAGAAAAAAGAATTACTGTATTTTCAGAATTTTGTTTCTTTATTATTATTAAATAAATGTAAAAAAAGAAAAAAAGATCTTAAGATTTCAAATTTATTTCCAATTTTTAAATGACATTTTTAATATTAAGTGTTTAAAGATATATTAAAAAAAATGTATTACAATTCCTATTTATTATTTTCAATTTTAAAAAAAATCATGATGCTAAAATGTTTTTAGAGTTAAAAGGAAATTTTATTCAAAATGAGATAAATATGTCGTTGTATTGATTTTTAATATGATCATTGTAGAGGGAAAAGGGGAAGATATGATCATTTTTTTAATATTTTTAACAGTTTAGATTTTTTGAAATAACTCTCACATATTTTTTTATTAATTTTGTAATATTAAAAACAACTTCAAAAAATTCAGATAAAAATAATAAAAAAATATGTGCGGGTTATTCAGAAAAAATAATTACTGCATTTTCAGAATTTTGTTTCTTTACTATTATTAAATAAGTGTTAAAAAAAAGATCTTAAGATTTCAAATTTATTTCCAATTTTTAAATGACATTTTTAATATTAAGTGTTTAAAGATATATTAAAAAAATGTATTAAAATTCTTATTTATTATTTTGAATTTTCTTAAAAAAATCATGATGCTAAAATGTTTTTAGAGTAAAATGGAAATTTTATTCAAAATGAGATAAATATGTCGTTGTATTGATTTTTTAATATGTCATTGTCGAGGGAAAAGGGGAAGATATGATCATTTTTTTTAATATTTTTAACAGTTTAGATTTTTTGAAATAAACCTCACATATTTTTTTATTAATTTTGTAATATTAAAAACAACTTCAAAAAATTCAGATAAAAATAAGAATAAAATAACCACGTAACCTTTTTTCTAATTTTTATTTCTAAATTTTCAGAAAAAAGAATTACTGTATTTTCAGAATTTTGTTTCTTTATTATTATTAAATAATTGTAAAAAAAAAAAAAGATCTTAAGATTTCAAATTTATTTCCAATATCAGAAAGCCCAAACTCACCTCACGTGATAAATATGTCGTTGTATTGATTTTTCTGGCCAAGAAGGTATAAACTAGATAAACTATTAAAATTTGGGATTAGATCTAAAAAAATTATATTTTGAAATCAAATTTAAGAGTCTAAATGTAAAAATTAAATTAATTTGTACGCATATAAAATAAAAATTTATTTCACAATACACATTTAAAGATTACTAGTAAAATAAAATTATTAAAATTTTGACTATTAAAATTATTTTACTAGGAATCTTTGACCCTATGATGAAATACAAGATTATCTCATAAATTCATAAAAATAAGGAGAGATTTTTTGTGGAAAATAGAATATATGAAATATATTCAAGAATGTATTTTAGAGAAGATACAAGAAAATTTCACATGACCCACAATGTCACATCCCAATTTTACAAAGCTTTTAAAGGCAATTTAAATATAAAAAATATCCAAATTTTCCATAATAACTAACAAAATGCATTTTTAAAATTTCAAAATTTGCAGCGAAAGTAAATTAAATCAATAATTTCAAAGAAGATAACTTAATCACTAAGAATTCTACTAAATTGTCTCAGTGCTAACCATAGCTCTTTAAAATAAAATAACATAATTCAATGCTATTAAAATAATGTCAAAACTCAATCCTCAATATTCAAATGAAATAAGGGTTGTGCAATGAAATAATTTGCTTAAATAAAAATAATAAATAATGTCTCGAAACAGTCCACTTGCCCTCCACCGCACTCCATAATTAATCAACAAAATGTTAAATGTTAAAGATTGGGATGAGCAAACCTGTCCCTCCACCGAACTCCATAAAACAAAATGTTAAATGTTAAAGATTGGGATGAGCAAACCTGTCCCTCCACCGAACTCCATAATTAATCTGCAAAATGTTAAAGATTGAGATGAACAAAACAACTAGTTCAGTGGTATTCCCTCACAATGTTATAATCAAATATAGCACATAAATAAAACCATCAACTCACATAACATGTATCATAATCATACCCAATGATCTTTTCCATCCTGGATTGTAGTCCCCACAAGTTACAACGATCTTTTCCATCGAAAGTAACCAAATAATTTAATATAACATTTCCACGTAAATCATGTAGCAAGCAACAATTAAATTCACATGAATATTAAAAAATAACAAAGCATGTAAAAATTTCACCTCAAATCTTGATTAACCTCGTAAACACGTAAATAATTTATTTTAGGATTTTTATTATACTTCTGGATATTGAATAATTTGTAATTTAATATAAAATTTAATGATATATAAAAAGAATCATATAAATACAGATTCGTTAATATTGTGCAAACACATATACACACATTCTGGAACTATTAATTTAGTAAATAAAATATATAATAACTTGGTTCTACCTTTTAAAAATATATTAAGCAGATAACTTTGAATTAATAGAAGTTGACTACCGAATTGATAAAGAAATTTTGCATGGATTTTTAATAACATGCCATGCGAACCTGGCTTTTTATTTTTGAGAAACAATGATACATGAATTAGAGATATCACCAAGCTGCACATTCACGTCACGTGTGCTATTTTCCAGAACACAAGAGCATGGCATACTCATGAAGAAGCTAACACTCACGAGCAAACTATTTGAGTATATAAAATTGCTTTAAAAATCACTTCCAAATTTTTTTTTAAAAAAAAACGGATGAATTGGGATTTTAAAAATGCATCGGTTCATGATAAATGTATATACAAGAGAAATGCTTTTCTTTTCTAGAGATTTGTGTGAAGAGATAAATTTTTATGTGATTGAAAAATCGATCGTGAATAAAAAGAAGAGCGGAAGGGTGGAATCAATTGAGATATTTGGGCTTAGAAACTATGAAGTCTTTCACTTCTATGTGGGTTTGAACGTTTAAAAAGATAATAATCCAAAACAAATTTAGAGAATTTTGAGGTCAAAGCTTATCTACATATTATATTTTAAATTAAAGAAAATAAAAAAATAATTAGATAAGCATTGTACCTCATCGATTGTATCTATTAATATTAATATACATATAAAGTGGGTTGTAAGTTTGGTCGAGTTTGAATCACAAATGGTCACATAACTTTGGTATCAAATAGATTTAGTCCCATAAATTTTTTTGTCGTTGATTTAGTTCCAATAACTTCGAAAATGTCCAATTTTAATCCCAAATCGACCAGAACAACGTCGTTTAGCCATTTTTATTTGGGACTTTCCGGCGGATGCTGTGACTGGACTGTCGCGTGTTTTTTTTTTAACAACTGAAATTTCAGCACTACAAGAAATCACACATTTCGTGACGAATATTTTTGCGACGACACAAAATTCGTCACAATTTGTTACTTAAAGGCGACAATTTTTATTCTCGTCATTAAAATACTAGAAATTGTGACAATTTTATTATGTCACTTCTGATATCTTTTTTGGTCACTATTTTGTAAATTTCGTGACGGCGTAAATTATTTCGTCACAATAATGATATGTGACGATTTTAATAATATTTGGTGACAAAATTCGACGTCATAAAAAAAATTATATTTTCATCACGATGCTACTTTTTGTTATTAATTATTAGAAACAATTGGTGACGATTTTAATAATAGTTGGTGAAGATATTCGACGTCGTTAAAAATAAACTTTTGTGACAATGCTATTTTTTGTCATTAATTATTCATATTAATTGGTGACAAAATTCTTTTGTCATTATAATAATTGATGACGATTTTAATAATAATTGGTGACAATATTAGACGTCACAAAAAAACTGTTTTTATGACAATGCTATTTTTCGTCATTATTCATTTGTACTTATTACTAACAAAATGACTTCGTCGCAATATTAGTAGATGACGATTCTAATAATAATTGGTGACAATATTCAACGTCGTAAAAAATATACTTTTATCACGAAGATATTTTTCGTCACTAAGTAATGACAAAATTCTTTTGCCCCCATTAATAATTGGTGACGGTTTTATTAAATAAATAATGATGATTGTAACGCCCCAGAATTTAGAATGTCGACCCTGGTGGTTTTGACACTCCAAACTCGAGCCATCACTTAGTGACCTAAAATCCAAGTTGAATCCTTTTTTTTAAAGGAAAGACATGACGAGTATAAATAGCATCATTAGTTGCAGCGGAAAAACATTTCAATGATTATAATTTATGACATGCAAGAGCTTTAATTCAAAACGTAACATAAGTTTACTCAAGAGTAGAAATAACACAAAGCTAGTACGTCATACAAAATATTTCATCGGATAATTTTAAAGAGTTTATTATCCGGCAACCATAACCTAGCATTCAAAAGTTTGATGCGTCTTATTTAATTATCATAGTATATATATGAGTGGGTCTCCTGTGCACCAAGTGCACCAATTCAAATTGGTGCACTCTACACCATAACCTCTAAATAGTGAACCCTAAATTACATATGAACCATTTGGGCCGGGTGAACCATGAACCACTTGGGCAGAGTGAACCATGAACCACTCGGGTCGGGTTTCGGGTCGGGTTGGGTATTTAAAATTTAAAAAAAAAAAAACTCTCAAACCGAAATTAAAGTTAAAAAAAAAACCAAAAAAAAAAAAAAAAAAAAAAAAATAATAACGAATTTAAATAAATTGAGTAGGATAGGGGCGAGTGCACGGATTCTAAATCCGTGCACCTGGTGTATTTGAGACCTACCCTATATATATAGTGTCATAATAGGAAAATTCCGTGTCCACTGCAGCTCCCGAGCCTCAGGTTCAACACCTGAAAATAGTAAAAGTGGTGGGTGAGATAAGAAATCTCAGTGGATGACCATGACTGTCAATTATTATATAGATTGACGAAAGACGCTTAAAGTTCATTACTCATTCATTTTCCTGGGTACATTCTTTCCATTTCCTTTCCTGGGTACTCATTTCGTTCATTCATAATCCTGGGTACTCATTTCCTTTCACAATTCTTTTCAAGGTTGAATAATTTAACATTCAGAATACACCAACAGTCTATATAACATTATCAAGAATCTGAGATAGTGTCACCCACCTCGTTAACTTTTAAGATAAAGTTATAAACTTCTTGAGTGATTTGAAAGCTTTTAGATCAACAGTGGCGTCCAGAGATCCGAAAGTTTCGCCAAGACTTCACCTAGCATGCGATTTTCTTCACCTTTAGTTATCATTTATCCTTAATAAATTATTTGTTTACACAAGTTGTTACAAACAACCATATTACTTTCTTCTCTTTCGTTCGCCAAAAGGGTTTTCTTTTATTTGTCTTTCACTAATGTGTTTTTACAATTCAACATTTATTTAGAAAGTAATTGGTGAGTTTAACGGGGGCGTTAAACTTGCATTCTAATTTAACGAGGGCCCCTTTTTGACCTCATAGACCTTTGTTAAAAGCTTAAAACACTTATTTAAACTTAAAACTAATGGCAAGTATGGGGAAGTATTTAATGTAGGAGTTTTGCAAATTCAGTCCTTTATATATAGCCACTTCAGTCCACTACTTGGTAGTTTCAATTTAAACATTTTAAAGCTTGAAACATGATACCTAAAATCACCATAATGGTAATCTCACATGTTCGGAATCTGAAAGAAGTTGTTCTTCGACATAAAAATCAGTTTAAGATATTCTACTTTACCTAAGACGAGTGGCGAGATGCTAGTGTCAATTTTGGTCCTTTAAGTTTAAGAATATTGTCAACCTATTTACTTATGAGTCTTACATCCTAAAATATCAGTTCATCACATAACCACATTGAGGACAAAGGATAAATCATTTAGGAGGGCATAACAAGGCAGTTTGGAAGGTTATTCTTTCTAATTTTGTCTGAAATCGTCCATTAAATCTTAGAAATCTAACTAAAACACTTACACACTTTAATGACTATTGAATCTTGATAGTTAATCATATTAGCACATTGAAAACATCATAGTACCACAGAATCATAGAAAATTTCCAAGCGGACTCCTGTTTTTCACCTCGCCTAGCAACTGTTCGATAAAAGTCCTATATTGCTTGCCACTTTGTAAAATATTAAATAAGTACCTACAGTTCGTATTTTCTTACGAAAATTTCCAGGTATACATTAAATCTAGCTTAGGACACGCATTCATCATTGGATTTTCAAAACATCAGCTACAAATATGAGTTTTTCTACAACTTATATAAACAGGGCAGTTATCTTCGATAATTTATTAAAAATACTTGGGAGTTTCAGAAAAATATGAAATTTGACCTGGTAGTACATGAATACACATAGAACAAGGATAAAATTTTATCTCACTTAAATTGTGCACCGAAGATAACAGTTTTGAGATTTTCGAAACTGGAAAGCAGTGGAAAAACAGGATTTTTCCTAACCTTCTATTATTTATTTCTCTCAAATGGTAACTCCGATTAACGCCAATTTTGACATGCCTGTTCATCATTAGTCTAAGATTGACTCATAATTTTTATAAGGCAAGAAATTTATTAGAACCATGGAAAAGTTGGTCTCAATGCAGTGCTTGCAGAAAAAGAGGCAACTTGAATACACCAAGACAACTTCTCAAAGTACTTTCTGTTTTTCCAAATATTTTAATTAACATACATAGGACTTGAACCAAATTATCAGATTTAATATCAACAAATATAATACATTCAGAGTAAGGATATAAACTATTTACCCAGCCTATCAATTTGATGCAACATATTATTACTTAGGCGAAATTAGACATGTCCTGGTTTGTCATCACTCTCATTTTCTTATCGCCACAAGTCTCTAAGTCTTATCATTCATCTATCACAATTTCCACAGAGGATAAACATAGAGGATCTTCCTTTCAAGAAAAACAACAAAATAGGAAAAACAGCAGGTAAGGTATTTGTCCAACTATTTCTAGTATAACATTCACACAACTTATTCAAAATTCTAACCATGCTCAAACTGGAAATAACATCCCTAAGGTACTCAGAATTAATTAGCAGTTCCATAAACAAAAGCCAAATAGTTTTCTTCCACATATGAGCAAAATAACATAAAATAGACATTTAAAATATAAATAGATGATAGGGGTTATAGCTTAGTAACCTTAGTAGTGATTTCTTATAGGTTCTGATTTACAGGGTGCCTTGGCAAAACTCGCTGGTATGCCTAAGGAGCAGAACCGCTTCCCTTGTTTGGGGGAAACAAGAAAACGATTGAGGTAGGGAAAGTGATAAGGTTTTGATTACTCGGGGAAGGAGTGTATCTGCTTCATGGTTCTGAGAAAGTAGGGGATTAATTTATGGAGTATGGAGGCGGTTGTGTTTCACTCGTACATATATATATAGAATTACTTGTAGGCTTACGGATTGAAAGGAAAATTCATCATCCCAAGGTGGAACCACAGAAGGGCGGTGAAATTAGGATTCCGACAGGAACCAAATGATGGCCTATTCCTGCTGAAACTCGTAGGCCTCTTCTTCGTTCTCTTCTTCTTTTTTTTTTCTTTTTTTTAATTTGCGGCTGAATAATAGATTTAGGTCGGTTAAGTTTTCTTTTTTGTTTAGTCCAAATTTATTTGGACCCAAAAATATTTTATTATCTTTATTATTATTATTGTTACTGTTATTATTTATTTATTTAATTAAACCTTATTTCAATGTTTCTTGAAGTGCTAGGAGTGTTTTGGCTCAGATAGCTAAATGATACCAAAAAACCCGAAATCAAGTTCTAAGAAAAAACACTAAAGCGTCATCGTTATTAAAAAAAATCTTTAAAGTATTTAAAAATATGTCTTTTAAAGGGTGCATTTGGTTTGGGGTATTACAATGATATTCGACGTCATAAAAATATTTTTTTATGACAATATTAATTTTTCGTCATTAATTATTTGAATTAATTACAGATAAAATTATGTCGTCACAATTATAACCAGTGAGGGTTTTCGACGTCTTAAAAGTATATTTTTATGATGATAATATTTTGTCATAATTTTTTTAAGCTAATTACTGAAAAAATTATTCCGTAACAATCATAACTAGTGACAATTTCAATAGTATTTGATGATGATGTTCGATGTCAAAAAATATATATCTTTATGACAATGATATTTTTCTTCATTAATTCAATGAACTAATTCTTGAAAAAAATATTTTATCAAAACGGATGTCTCAAAGATAATACAAAATAGATCTTTTATTAAAACAAGAAAAATTGGGACCAGAACCCGGTCCAAGGTGAAGCATGAATGGACTGCCTAAAGATAAGCCAACCCAAGAAGAAGAGCAATAAAACCCAAAAATGGGCCCAAGCTAAAGTAAGCCCAAATCGAAGTCAAACCAAAGCACCAAAAATAGGCTACAACCTGAGACAAAGCCACTAAGAAGAAAAAACAAAGCCAACAAAAAAGGCCTTAACGCAGGCCCAAACTCAGTGAACAGCCAACAAACACAAACAAGGAACCACGGTACCAAAAATAGAGCAATAAGACACCGGAACAAGTATCTGCTTCATTATCCTCCAATCCTATACAAGTATCTGCATCATGATGAAAAAAAAGATGATCAAAGTGCTGATAAAAGAAAAGTGCACAAAAGACATTGATATTGATTTCCTTATTATAAATTTTAATATAAACAGTACAAATTTAAAATTCCAGAATAAGAATGAGACCACACATAAATACATGAATATTTTGCCATCAAATTACTGAATTGTCATCATCGCTCTCGTAGTAAGAAACATTATTATTCTGAGAACCCTCTTCGCTGCTACAATAATCGACTATGGTGTCATCTAACTCATCCTAATCAAAATCATCTAAGTTCACTTCCTCACGTCCTTCAGGTGTACTTGAAATTATCAAGTTCTCAATGTCTTCAACCTCTGTGTCTTCTCTATTTAGTGAGTGTATTTCACCAAGATTGACTTCAAATGCATCGTCAATATGACTCTCTTTATACACTTCAACTTCTCCCTGTTCTTGATCAATATCAACTGTTTCATCTTGCATCTCATCAACATCATATATGTGTCTGTGTTGGAATGGTTGCACTACTCGCCAATCACCTCCTAATTTGGGTAGAAGACCTGTTTGGCTTGATCAGCCAATATGAAAGGATCATTCTCATTCCATTTTCCCGTAACTCTAATATTTGTTATATTTCCTTCCTTTTGTATCCCTGATTTCTTCTTAGTCCCAAGATCAACCCATTCACATTTGAATATGGTAACATGTCTATCCTTCACATAGTCTAGCCTAATTATATCTGTCAGAATACCATAAAAATCTATGTTATCGTCACCATGGTTCCCTTCTGCTACAATCCCACTATTTTGACTCTTATGACGACTATCACGTTCTATAGTGAGAAATCGTACACCATTCACAATGCACCCAGTATACTTTCTTACACATCTACAAGGTGCACAAGCAAGAGAATAAAGAGCCTCATTCAATTTTGATGGATCTACATGATATTCTCGAGTCATCTGGGTAAAAAAATGTGAAAAGAAATTTAATTAAATAAGGCTAAGATTATATGAAATTGCATAATTTTTTGAAAAAGTTTACTTATCTTACAAGATTTTTAAACCATTTAGGATATCGTTGTTTTTGTTCTTGATCTATGTTTGTACAGCCCTTCAAGAGAAGCTCTTGCTTGTGCTTCCTACAATAATAGATGTTAATGAATATCATGAAATTTATTAAATACTTTACATATATTCAACACCTGAAGGTACACACAAAATATACTTACTCAAAATATAGTTCGATCTCCTCGCAATTCTGGTAAACAAACCATTGTATCGTATTGAACTCATCCTCCGATAACTGAACATATTTTGTTGCTCCAAAATGATGACATTTTTTACTAAACATCCAAATACTATCATCAGTTTCTGTATCATTATTTCGCTCTTCTCTATTAAATTTGGTCTCAATTCCTCGCAAATATATTGAGCAGAAAGTTAAGCACTCCTTTGCAATGTATGCTTCAGCAACTGACCCTTCAGGATGAGCTTTATTGCGCACACTCTGCTTCAAGTCACATAACGATCTGCAAAAAACTACATTAATAGATTATTAATAATGAGATTTGTATGTAAGAAATTACTTAAGAAATAAAATTTAAGAACTACCTTTCAATTGGATACATCCATCTAAATTGGACTGGTCCGCCAACCAAAGCCTCTCAATGTCATCGTGTGCGATATAAACTGATTTCGTCCTGCTTCAGTACTGATTTCAGGAGTGATTTTCTTCACGTGTAATTCAATATTTAATCCTCCTCTACAAGGTATCCTTTTGCTATGGACTCTTCTCTGTCAATATATTTATTATATAATATATATATATATATATGTTTTCGTTGTTTTGGCTATGAATTATATATGTGGACAATGGTGATGCGAGGGTAATGAGTCTGAATCTATTGAAAAAAACTTGTGTCTATGTTCATAGACTAGTTGCAGGAAATTTGCTTTTGATTAGGGTCTATTGTTTATCCGTCTGTTATTAGGGTTGTGAACAAATTGAACTTTGCTTTGGATAGAGTGGGTTTGTTTTATTTATTATTGAGTTGAATTCAGTTTATTGAAGTTATGATGTTTCATGGGCTTAGTGGAGTCTATTAAGTATAAATTATAAAATAAAAGTCAATTTTGAAACATATAATATATCTACTCGGAAAAATAAGAATTAGATATTTTTTTAATAATGTAAAGAAAAAAGGGGCCCTTGGTGATGTTGGATAGTAGGCACATTTAGATCCAAAATTGTGTAAAGCTTGAGGGTTAATATTCTTTTAAGAAAACTATAAGACAATTTCTTTCTTAGTAAAATTGCTCCACGATAATTTGTGCACTAGTGTAATGTGCAACTCAAATTCATTTTTTAAACGTGTAACTTATTTTTCTAAAACGTTCAATTTATTTATACTTAAATGTTTAAATTATTCAGATAGAATAAATTGCACATTTTAAAAATACACTTAATACGGTGCACTTGGTGCACAATAGACTTTGCTGAAATAAATAGTAACACGCGATTGATTCGTTCAACCATCATAAATTTATTACTGTCAATATAATATATCTGACCCATAAACCTCTGTAGTAACATATATGTAAGAATAGTTGTATAAAATAATTATGACTATTGGAACAGATCGGTTGCTGATTTGGAACTGGTACTGGGGGTTTATTCCCCTGTTTGTACTATGTGATACATAGGTTAGAAAGTTATTTTATGTAAACATTGTTTATCTAAAAGATATTACGCATTATGATCTAGTAGGTGTTCTTGTGGATGTTTTCTTCCTCTGGTCATGGCCTTGGGGGTCAATTTTAGTAATTTATGTTTCAGCAATGTCTTGTTTTTTCTTGAATGTTCATTGGAATATATACACTACTGTTCTTCTGTTGAATTCATGTTTTATTTTATTTTATTTTATTTGTAATTCATATGTGATTATTTTCTTAAATATTTAGGCAATGGCTCCCGGAGGCATGGGACAAAAATGCGTCTTTATTGAGAGAGGAGATATTAGGGAACATCTAAACAAAGAAAATCGATCTTCATGTGTTTTGAAGAACAATACACAAGAAAAGAGGACTGCAACAACTCAAAATACTTTAACATGTCATACTGTGGAGAGTGATCTTGTTGCTCCAAATTTAGCAACTCAAAGTACTGAATCACCCCGCCTTGAAACATCTGAATCCACCTACTGAAGATGTAATTGCTACAACAGGTAAATTTTTTATTTTTTGTATTTTTACGTTTACTGGAGTATCTAATTATTTTTTGGTTTTAAAATATTGTCCACATGTAGTTGCTGGATCTAAGAAAAATTATTTTCTTGGTTGGTAAGGGACTACTGAAGTACTTTGAATCTAATAACGCTAAACTGAAGATAAACATAGATCCATCGGTTGGGAGACCTCTAAATGGAGACCAGTCTGCAAAGCTTTCAAGCCAAATTGGCGTAGTGACTAAGAGTGTGCTTCCAGTTCCAAAAAAGTGGAAAGAAATTGATGAAGAAAATGGATTAGATCCGGGGTTTGATCGTCTAAATGTATGTGTCCAAAATTGATCACATTTTTTTTTCTCTTTTTGTAATTTGATGTATTAATATGAAATGTAGATGTTCATGGATGTCAACGTTGATGTTCTTGGTGTGAGAGACAACATAATTGAAAAACTGAAGATTATCTCTCAAAATCAACGCCACAGGTTGCACAATCACTTCCAAAAGTATGCAACATAGCAAGAGGCAAAGAAAAACAAACCAGCTACTTGTCATACCAAAGAACAATGGAAAGAGCTCTGTGATTATTCTGCATAAGACAAATTCAAGGTAATAATCCATAAAACCATATTTTATTCTTAAATCTTATGATAAAATTATGTGTGAAAATTCCATGTTCTTGCAGCATGTAAGTGAGGTGAATAAAAAAAAATAGGAGTAAATTGCGATGCAAGCATATTTGCGAAAGAAATCCCTTTACAGTTAGGAGCCATGAAATTGTGAGGATTATAATATTGTACTTGAAAATGATTTTTAGACTTATTGTAAGGGCTATTGATAATTTTTTATGATATTAATTTATTAACTAAATATGTTTAATTTTTTGCAGTCTGAACAAGAGCTAAATGGAAAAGAGTGTGATAGGATTGAATTGTATAAGCGTACACATTCTATAGATAAAAACGGTTGAAAATCAAGTGAGGCTGAAAAAAATGGGTACGTCATGTAAACATCTATTTACTTATGATATTTCATTTGGCTTACAAAAATTAATGCTAATTATAATTTTTCATAATTGTTGTGATCGATACAATTACTTGATTAATTTATACACGTCGGAGGGACACGTGTATCAATAAATTAATAATATAACCATGTCCGATGGAGAGGTGTTCGCCCAGATAATAATACAAGTACGCTCGCTACAAGTATGCTCGCTACAAGTATGCTCTCTACAAGTATGCTCGCTACAAGTATGCTCACTACAAGTATGCTCGCTACAAGTATGCTCGCCTTGACAACCATACAAGTCTGCTCGCCAAACCTGACAAGCATTAAAGTCATCCTTATGTGCTCGTTAAGGGCAGTGCTCCAGTACAAAATCAATATGGTCAAAGGAGCGAGCAGAGCGATCGACCGAGCAAAAGTTGATAAAGAGGGCATATGACATAAAAGCCAAGTCACTAACTGAACCATCTGGGCGACAAAAAGAATGCCTTACAAGCAAGTAAATCCAGGGGTCAACCAGGAAGACGAAGTTGAAAACGTGGCAACATCACATGAGTTCTTGCAAGACACGAAGTCTCCAGCTCATGCTTGCCAAACCAGCTCATGCTTGCCAAAGTACTATAAATAGAAGAATAAAGAACAAGAAGGGGGTTCATAAAATTTTTCAGAGGGGTTCACAAAAAATTCCCAGATACTCACATATATTTCCCAAATCTTTCGTAGAAGTTTTTCCCACGAGAAGTATTGTGTACTGTATATGTAAATCTCGCAATATTATATCCCTGGCTTGGAATGCCCCCAGAGTAGTCATTTATTGACGAACTGGGTCAACAATCTCTTGTTATTTACTGCAATTATTGTACACGTACTTATTTTATTTGTGAGTTGTTCTAAAATTAGTCACATAGAATTCTCATAAAAAATGACTCGCAACAATTGGCGCTAGAAGGAGGGTAGAAAAAACCAGCCCATACACAATCCTGGAGATAGCCGAGGCAGAAAAATGAAATATAATGCCTCAATCTAGGAATACTCAGATGGAGAGGTCGGGACAGAGCCGACCTCATGCTCAGAAAGAGGCTCAACATCAGCCTCACAAAAATCAGACCGCGGAAACCATCAATCTTGAGGATATCGCCAACGATCCGACGGCCATAACAAAGGCCATCACTTTTTTGTTGCGAGCACAGAAAGAGAGGGCCAAAAAGGAGTTGGCCAAGTTGAAAGTTCAAGATGATGATGATCGACGCTCGCATACACCTGATAACGAGCAAGTTAAGTTGAAAGTTGCGCGGAAGCGGGCCAACAAAAAGGCTGATGATATGTCGGACGACGAGAAGCCTCAAGAGTCCAGACCATTGGCATTTGGACGTTTGAGGCTCTCCGTTAAGGACCGAATCGGCAATCATAGGCGTCAGGATCCCGGGAGGGAACAGCCGACGAACATGCCGGCTCCCTCAAATCCTCATGATCGCCCGCATCCCGAAAGACAACAGGAACAACAAAAATCAGCTGGAACTAAATTGTCTATCCACCATCGATTGGGTAGTCAAGGACGAACATGGAAAGGGGGACTGCCCCATCATGAGCATGACCCCCCTGGTCCTCATGATGGGACACAACCCCGATCCAAGTCTGTCAGTTCCACGAAATTTGCAGAAATGCAGAAAGCAATCGAGGGCTTACAGGCCGACCTGGCCGCAACGAGAGGACTCCCTCGAGCGAGCACAATGCCATGCTCGCCACTAACACCCACGATCATGGCAGCCGAAGTACAAGAAAAAGTGGCAAAGATCCGTCCACCAATCCCTATGTTTGATGCTGAGTCTGACCCACATGTTCACCTCAGCAAATATTCAGACTTTATGATCTCCATGGGCGCCACCGACGCAACGCAGTGCCGATCATTCCCCATGACGTTGGGCGACCGCGCCCACGGATGGTTTTCTACTTTGCCCGCTGCGTCCATCGCTTCTTTCGCCCAGTTGGGACATAAATTCCTGTCCCATTTCTCATCCATGTGTGCTCGCCCAGCACCAAAACAGAGGTTGGCACATTTTTCCCAACTAAAGTGTGAGTCAGATCGAGCATACATTGAAAGATTTGACAAATGTTTGTACGATGGAGCCCCATTTGAAGAGGATGCCAAGATCCTCACGGTGGTCGGAGGCCTGACCCTGAACACGGATATGTGGAAAGCCATGCATCAAGATTGGCCGAACACATATGCCGAGTTTCGAGAGCGAGCAGCCAAGATTATAGCTATGCAGGATTTGCTCGCCCAATCACGGTTAGGCCAAGAAGTAGCAACAAAAAGAGTTGTTGGTAAAAAAGTAATGAATGAGGGGTGGTATAAACCCCCGGGATCTTTTAAACCTTTCGAAGAAGGAGCAGAAGCACATGCGCTACAAAGTCTTCTAGGCGTTTCAGCAGAAACGATATTCAATCAAATTAAGGATCGGGATATGTTGGATAAGCCACAAAGAATCATAAGAGATAAAAATCGGCTTAATGCTTCCAAGTTTTCTAATTATCATGAGAACATCGGACATAATACCGAAGATTGTCGCGATTTACTTCGTCAACTTTGGAAGTTATATGAAGAGAATCGTCTTACGCAGTTCCTCAAAAAGTCGGCGAACAGAGACTCCCGAACAAAAAAATCAGGTGATCGTAGGGGTAAGCGTAAGGCCGAAGAAGCATATGATAGTGATCCCGAGGAATCCCGCAAGAGGTTGGAATTACCCAAAAGAGGGGCTCCTACCATGGGTAGAGGTCGGGAGAGTCAAGAAATCAACATGATTCGTCCTGACTATGGTCCAGTGGGTGGATGCTACCAGGCACCGACGTTATCGAACAGGCGGAAGAAGATGGAAATGCGTGCCATGCAAAGCATCCATTAGGTGAAGGTGGCGAGCACATCAGCTAGCACGCCACCCTCTCACCAAATCATGTTCTCGTAAGATGATCTCGGCGGCATAATCACCCCCCACAATGACTCTCTAACCATCAGCGCTCGTCTTCTCGGTTTGAAGGTGCATCGCCTCCTGGTCGACACCGGAGCATATGCGAACATTCTGTTCGTTAACACTCTGCACCAAATGGAGAAGCAAGTTGGGGACCTAAGTAGTTACATAGAACCATGTGATCACACCATCATGGGTTTCGGGGAATCTATAACTCGGCCCTATGGTCTGATCAGGTTAGGAGTCGAGCTAGAGTCAACTTTAAATCCGGAGATCCGACGAACTAGAATGTTAGACTTTGTAATCATCGATGCTCCACCTACTTATAATGGGTTTTTAGGTCGCCCATTTATTCAGGAATTCAAAGCCGCCTGTTCGACTTATTACTATTGTGTTAAGTTTCCAACCCAAGAAGGGACGGGTAGCGTAAAAGGAGACCAGAAAAAAGCTCGAGATTGTTTACTGTCATGCGTACCAGAAAAGCAAAATATCATTAACATGATGGAGCAAACATGGGAAACCGGAGAATCAAGCCAACAGGCAAATATATTGCCGAGGACGCTCATACCTCCTTTGACGAGCACATCTCCACGGGCGAACACAGAACCCGGGATGATAACTCATGTTCCAAATTTAATGAACATTGATCCACCAAACGAGCTACCAGACTTAGAACCTCGTATAGGTTTTGATCCTATGGAGGTAGTTGTTGAACACCGGGGGTCGATCGAAGATCCCCGATGGAAGCAAAAGAAGAGGCGAGCAACGCCTGTTGAACAATTGGAGTCTGTCAATATCGACCCGATCAGACCGGAATTAGAAGTGTTTATCGGGGGAGAATTACCAGAACCATTCCGAATAGAAATGATCGCGTATCTCCGAGCAAATGTGGATGTGTTCACTTGGTCACATGAGGACATGGTCCGCATTGATCCTAAACATGCATGTCACTCTCTTTACCTTGACCCAACACAAATTCCAATAATCCAGAAGCGGAGAAAATTCAGTCCGGAGAAGTATGCAGTTATGGATAGTGAAATCAAGAAATTGCTCGATAATAAATTGATTCGAGAAGTAAAGTGCCCAAGATGGCTTGCTAGCCCTGTGCTCATCCGCAAATCTAACGGAACTTGGAGGTTGTGCATAGATTTCACCGATTTAAACAAGGCATGCCCGAAAAACAATTTCCCGATGCCACATATCGATTATTTGGTCGATAACGCAGCAGGACATGAGCTCATGACCTTCATGGATGCATTTGCTGGGTATCACCAAATACCCATGCATCCAGACGATCGAAAGAATACGGCTTTCTACAACGAAAAGAATATGTATTGTTGGCAACGCATGCCATTCGGATTAAAGAATGCTGGAGCAACGTATCAACGTTTGGTGAACAAGATGTTCGACGAACACATAGGTCGAACATTTGAGGTGTACATTGATGACATTGTGGTAAAGAGCGAGCATAAGGAAGACCACATTACCCACCTAGCACAAACGTTTGATATTCTCAGGGAGTACAACATGAAGTTAAATCCGAAGAAATGCAGTTTTGGGGTTCATTCAGGAAAATTCCTAGGACACATGGTCAGTCAACGGGGGATTGAAGCGAACCCATCAAAGATTCAAGCTATGCTCGACATGCAGGACCCCAGAAGTGTGAAAGAAGTTCAAAAATTAACTGGATGATTAGCTTCTGTAAGCCGGTTTATATCACAAAGTGGAGACAAATGCAAACCTTTCTTTGACGCATTAAAGAAAGGCAGATTCCAGTGGACAGAGCATTGCCAAAATGCGTTTGAGTCATTAAAGCAATTCCTTGCAGATACTAAAACATTATCTAAACCTGTTCCAGGGGAGCAACTTTACTTGTATCTTGCCGCGTCAGAGCATGCAATTAGCGTTGTGCTCGTTCGAGCAGAGGGGGCAACACATTTGCCTATTTATTATGTAAGTCAGGTACTCAAAGAAGCCGAGCTCCGATACCCTCCATTGGAAAAGCTCGCGTATGCTCTCGTTATGAGTGTTCAAAAATTACGACCATACTTTTTCGACCACTCAGTTGAGGTGTTAACCACATTCCCATTACGACAAGTTCTCCACCGACCAGACACTGCGGGCAGATTACTCAAGTGGGCGGTGGAGTTAGGTCAATTTGGCATTACGTTCGCCCCACGAACAGCAATGAAGGGCCAAGCTATGGCCGATTTCATGGTTGAATTGAAATATCGGCAAATACCCAAAAGTGGTGTCGACCAACCATGGCATATGTATGTTGATGGTTCATCAACAAGTTCAAGAGCCGGAGCGGGCGTGGTTCTCATCAGCCCAACTCGACAAACTTTCACGACAGCCATCCGTTTTGATTTCCCAGCCACAAATAATGAAGCCGAGTACGAAGCTTTGATCGCTGGGTTACACATGGCTATGACAATGGGAATTCAGAGGCTGATGATTTATAGCGATTCTCAAATAATCGTATACCAAGTATTAGGCGAGTACGAGGCCCGAGGCGAACAGATGGCACAATATCAGCAACTAGCAAAGGAGCTGCTTGAACAATTCGAACAAGTTTATATAGAACAATTACCACGATTGGATAATTCATTCGTTGATGCCTTGGCACGATTGGAAATAGCCGAAGGAGTGACGAACACGACGGACATTGTGGTCGTCACAACTTGTTCGCCATCAATTCCCAGAGTTATGGTCGCCCATGTGACAGGCGAGCAAGAAACCTGGATGACTCCAATTTTAAGTTACTTACAAAAAGGACTTCTCCCCGAAAATAAAGCACAAGCTACTCGCCTCAGATTACAAGCTGCTCGTTATACTATCCTAGACGGGCATTTATACAAAAGAAGTTTCTCACTTCCATTATTGAAATGTATTACTCCTGAAGAGGGTCATGTGATTCTGGAACAGATTCATGATGGAGTATGCGAAAATCATACAGGTGGGCTTGTCTTGGCATATAAAATCGTCAGACAAGGTTACTACTGGCCGACCCTCAAGAAATATTCGCTCGCGTATGCCCGCGCATGTCATAAGTGTCAAGTACACGCCCCACTTGTCCATAGCCCACCCGAAGAACTAGTGTCTGTTTACAGCCCGTGGCCATTTGCTAAATGGGGAATCGATTTGATCGGCCCATTTCCTACTGGCACATCGGGAGTAAAATATGTCGTGGTTGCCGTTGATTACTACACTAAATGGGCGGAAGCTGAAGCCATTGTTAAAGCCACCGAACAAAGAATGTGGAATTTTATTTGGAAAAATATCATTTGTCGTTTTGGGCTTCCCCAGTCATTGGTAACAGATAATGGCAAACAGTTCGATGGAAGTGAATTCCGACAAAATTGTGCTCGTTGGGGCATAAAGAAGCATTACTCTACTCCGTATTACCCCCAGTCAAACAGACAAGTTGAAGCTGTCAATAAAATTATCAAGCATACCCTCAAGGCTAAACTTGATAATTCCAAGGGGGGCGGATGGGCTGAAGAGTTACCAGAAATATTATGGGCCTATCGTACTACTTTCAGAACATCAACTGCGGAAACCCCGTTTGCCCTGGCATTTGGTGCGGAAGCTGTTATACCGGCAGAAGTAAAGATTCCGAGCCATCGGACAATGAGTTTTGGAGAGCACATCAACGACCAGGCGCTCGCCCTAAGTGCAGATCTATTAGAAGAAAGAAGGATGGAGGCCGATTTCAGGAATGCTATGTATAAAAAAAGATCAGAAAATAACTCCAAAGTCCGAACACGCATGTTCAATGTGGGCGAGCTGGTTCTAAGACGAGCAACGGGGGTACCAAGTGGTGTGTTCGGCCGAGCATGGGAAGGTCCATTCAGAGTTACGGAACGTTTGTTAAATGGAGCATATGATTTGGAAGACCTGAATGGAATTCCATTGTCATATTCATGGAATGCGTCAAATCTGAAAAAGTATTATCAGTAACGACGAGCACAACTGGCTAGCTATTGGGGTAAAAAAAAACCCCGAGCATAATCAGCCATTCGGCTAAGACGAGCAGGACAAACATGGAGGAAGAACACACTGTATCTGACACAAATCTTCTAGAAAAAATTCTGGCCAACACTATTAAAAGATAGAAGATACGTGTCAAAACAAGTTGAGAAGTGGTGGCAACCAAAAAAGGTACGTGTCAATCCTTGAATAAGAATTGGCAAAGACAAGGACAGATGTCAAAAGGAGGATTTAAAACAAGAAGGCCAACACCAACTAGATATGTCAGCACTTGTTTGGGATAGTAGTATAACTGGGCATATTGATAGCTGAAGAAAGGGGAGAAAAACAGAGAAAAAGGAAAAAATACTGCAAACATAGTAGAAGAAAATTCAGTTATCGGGAGATAGTTGGTTTGGTATGCCTCCAGATGAAGTTTTCGACACTCGATTCAGCAATCATTTTGCTGAATCAATCATGTGTCCTGGCGCTTGCTCTATTACGAGCTTTATACCCCGTATCACATTCACAAAGGAAAATACTCTCCCTTCAATTTGGAAAAGCCAATCCAAATCGGGAGAAGTATTTTCCTCTAAACGGGTATTGTCACTCCGAGCACAGGTTGGTGCTAGTTATGGACTCAAGATGCTCGGCAGAGTCATGGTTGCCACTCCACTTTACCCACTGCTTATGCAGTAGTAAATCACTAGTCCCCTACGCATCCCAAAAATCTCTTCCAAGGGGGTGGGATGTCGTGGCATCCGCACGAAACGACGCGCGGATGCTGATGCTCAGGCATCTACAGAAGGGGATAAAAAGGTGTGAGCAGAGGCTTTTCGCGCTGCCGATATAAGCGGCGGTGTGCTCGCCACATGCTCATATCCACGGTACCAGATAATCCACAGCTTGTCCGGGGAGGCAAACGCCGATCTTTCTTGTTGCTTTCGAGCATATTACTTGAAGAAGAGTAGACAGGTTGATCCGCCTCATACTTGTCAACATCATTTCCGTGGACGAGATGAGGTCAGCTCATGTCTATTTCAAGACAAGGTTTTGAATTTAGCAAAACCATAGATGTCTATAGTTATGTGTAATAGAAACAGTCTTCTTCAAATGTAAAGGTTGTAATAGAATAGCAACGAGTTGCAAAACATTTTTGTTTGTTAAGTTTTTCTAGTTGAAGCCTATCAGAGGTCGCACCTAAGCCAGACGACCCAAACAAAGACAAACGAGCAGAAGTTTATGTTCACATGATGAAATAATTCGTTCTTAGATACCCGCAGTAAAGCGAGTGATGGGTACAGAGTCGCAACTAAATAAGATGACTCGTACTTACAGATACCCGCAACAAAGCGAGTGATGAGTACGGGGTCGCAGTGAAATAAGACGACCCGAGCAGAATAGTGATCGCGGCTAACATAAGACGATCACGAAACAAGAAAGGGGGATTGTACATAAGTTAACCCATCTGATCGCGGCTAAATAAGACGATCAATCTGATTGCACCTCAATAAGACAATCAAAAAACCAAAGAAGTCAGGGTGGAACATAGACACAGATCCTGTTCGAATTCATTCAGAAGAAAAGATGGCATAAACTAGGAAACAAAACAAACATCAACCGTTCATCAGCAGCAAAATTTATCCTCCACGATCAGGTTAGAGGAAATTGTTCAACAATCAAATTCAAAGGAAACAGCAAAATTGTTCAACAAGCAAGTTCAAGAAGGCAAAAATTACACAGTAATAAGATTAAGGAACAAATTCATTATTGGGGGTGGGCGGAAGAGATGTGTCAAGCAGGTCTGGCCTCATCTGCTCGGTCCCTTCGGGAGCAACTCCCCCAGAACCATCAAGCCTCGTCTGCTCGCTGGACAGTAAGTTCAGCTCGACTTCAGATGGACCACTCTGCTCGCCCTGCACCTGATTCAACCCATGCTCGGCTCGGCAAGCTTGGTCGACAATACCTTCAACATCTGCATCCGAACCATCTTTCTCATCCAAAATAGGGTCATCAATCCCATCAGGAATATTGGAGAAATCGCACAGATCACTCAAATCAGATATTGGAAGATTGAGATCCGGGGGGTTGTCGATCAGGTACTTTTCGAGATGGGTTACGAGTGGGGAAATCTGGTCAGCAGTAAGTGTTTGTCTAGCAGAACGGATGGCATTTGCAAAGGCACATATATAGGAGAAATTGGATATGGAATCAACATACTCCTCAGTGTGCAATTTTGAATTTTCAAGACCTAGACGAGTCTTGGTCTCTTTAGCAGTGAGGAGTTGTTGGGCAAGCAGAGTTTTCTCGCATTCTGCAGTCTCAATGCCTGTTCTGAGTTTTCGAAGCTCGACGTTCAGCTCGTCCTGAACTCTCCTAATGCCAGCCACCTCTTCCCGATTACGGTGCAGCTCCTCCCGAGCAAGGCCTAGTTCCTCTCTGACCTGGCGAGCATCTTCCCGAGCTTGACGAGCATCCTCTTGAGCTTTATGAGCCTCTGCTTGGGCTGAGGATACTTGTCCCTGAGCCAACTTCATTTCATCTTGGGTCCTGGTGAGCTCATTCACTTTCTCTTCGAAACTCGTGATAGGAGTCACGTAGTTAGCATGAAGTTGGGCGGACTCGGAGTAAGCCTTTTCAAGGAGAACCATAGATTGGCCATGGCGCACTAGGCCAAGTCGCATGGTTTCCAAAGTCGTTGGACCCTTAGTGGCCTCTTCGAGCTCAGTAGTCCATGCCAGGATAGGGGTCTCGCACGCTTTCTGGACATGCTCGGGAAGGCCAGGAATGTTGCGAACACTAGGAGAGCAGTATTAATCTTTCAACTCTGGCATCAGAGGCGACAATCTGTTCAACCTGCATGTTCACCCGAGCAAATAGATACGATTAAACGACCAAATAAGATGGAACAAAGAGACACTCCAACAGACGAGCAAACGTACCTGTTCACCCGAGTAGGGTCCCATCCCATAAACGACTTATCTTCAGGAGAACGGCTGGGAACTCAAAGGAGTCCAGGTTCGGGGTCCTGCTGGGGGTGGAGTAGATGTACCGATCTCCAGTTCGGCGATTTGTGTGATCGGACCGACCACAAAGGCAGTTATTCTGGTCGTTTCAGCAGTTGGGGTCGCCTCAATAACATCGATGCTCGATGGAGCTATCGGATTTTGCTCGTCAGGTACCCTTCTGGATCTCTTTGGTGAGGGAACTTGGTCGCTTGATCCCTGCTCGACAGGACGAGTTATCCTCTTCTGCCCACTCGACTCGCCCGGTCCAGGCGCGGCTGGTCGGCTCGCCTTTTTCACTCTGCTCGCCTCCCCTCGGTTTGCTCGCTGAGCATCTCTCTCAGCCTGAATTCAAGCAAGCTCTTGAGGTCTCTTGGTTAGAGCCATTTCAGTATGCTCAGATGTACTTACAACAATAATGACGGCAGGGAAAGCTGTAGACGGAAAAATTTATTAAAAAGAAAGAGAAACCGGGAACAAAAGGCACAACACATTTGCAAGCATAAAAAACAATCCTTACTAGTTGGATTGACGACAACTAAGTGGTGAGGGGGCACGTAGAATCCTCCCTTCTGCCTTTGCTCAGCAGTATTCAACGTCTTTACTGAGCGTTCTGAGTATGGCTCAAGATCGATTTGCCAGATACTGCTGAAATAACCATCGTTTGTCTCTTTGTCCGTTGCTGCTTGAATTCCTGAGATTGAGAAAATAAGTTAAAATCAGTTCATTGTGAAGAGCAAAATCACAAAAATACTTACTTCGGCAGATTCCAAAATCAGTGGGGATATCTAAGCGGGCATTTGGTTCACATCCTGAAGCGGGGCTTTTCCAATCACCCCCGACGAACCAAAACTTCTCTTTCCAATCAGTAATCTTGTTAGGCACATCCTCGATGACCTTACACTTTGCATTCGCCTGCATGAACAACCATCTGTGTTCGTTTTTGGGTCGAGTCAAATGAACTAATCGAGTAAGTTCTGATGCTGATGGATAGTACACAGGTTTCATTTTGCCAAACAGAGTTAGGAAACTCATAATCATGTGCCACCCATTCGGCATTAGCAATGTAGTGCTAATATTCCATTCTACGAGCAAGCGAGTAATGGCCGAATGAAGTGGGAATCGAAGACCCGCTTCCATTGTTTCTAAATTCACAGCAACACAACCCTCGGGAGGCTGATCTGCTCGCTCATCGGGACCAGGCGCCCAGAAAAACACATCTTTTGGGGTCTCATAATTTTGGTACAGTTGGCCGAGCAAATCTACACCGATTACACTTGCAATTTTGCTCGCTGGGTATTCATTTTCGACCATTGTCCTGTGAGGTTGTTCTGGCCATTCAAAATCATAGCGAGCACTATACTCGGTATATGTTGGGCTGTGAGGAAGACCAACAGGAATATCGAGCATCATGTTCTGTTCGCCATCAAATCCTCTGTTCGACTCATCAACATTTTCAGTTATTGGGATTTCCTCCCTCAAATGATCGGCATCCCTATTTACATCTCGATTACCTACAACCCTAGATCCGATTTGGGGTTGGGATAGAGGATCTTCACCCGAATCATCTAAAAAATCGGTGCGGGCTAAATCCCGATCTAATTCATTAAGAGCATCATCGGAATCCGACGAAAGAATGACAAATGGTTGTCGAACTTGCCAGCGGGATCTTGAACCCGAGGCGTTCATCTCCGGTGCATTAGCACCACTCCGGGAGATCGGACGGAAAGAGGAGGAAGAGGAACTATGATGGTTTGACTCTATTGAAGCGGTAGAACTTGAACAAGAAGTCATAATTGGAATTAAAGAGGGTACAAAACAGTTACCTGAAAGAACTCCTTCGCTGAAATAAGCGCGCTCTTGCCAGAAATTTCAGACGAGGCGGAATGTGAAGAAAAAGATAAGAGAAACTGAAGAAAAAAAAAAGGGCTGAGGCGGCAAAATAGGTATTTATAGATGCTGCAAAAAAATTTGAAAATTCAAAGAGGGTTCTAACACAGAAGACGAAGCGACACTCACAATTGGAGCGGGTCAATATATCCAACAGCCGGGCCCCCATGATGAATACAAAGCGGCCCGGCTGAGGGGTATTGTTGTGATCGATACAATTACTCGATTAATTTATACACATCGGAGGGACACGTGTATCAATAAATTATTAATATAATCATGTCCGATGGAGAGGTGTTCGCCCAGATAATAATACAAGTACGCTCGCTACAAGTATGCTCGCTACAAGTATGCTCTCTACAAGTATGCTCGCTACAAGTATGCTCGCCTTGACAACCATACAAGTATGCTCGCCAAACCTGACAAGCCTTAAAGTCATCCTTATGTGCTCGTTAAGGGCAGTGCTCCAGTACAAAATCAATATGGTCAAAGGAGCGAGCAGAGCGATCGACCGAGCAAAAGTTGATAAAGAGGGCATATGACATAAAAGCCAAGTCACTAACTGAACCATCTGGGAGACAAAAAGAATGCCTTACAAGCAAGTAAATCCAGGGGTCAACCAGGAAGACGAAGTTGAAAACGTGGCAGCATCACATGAGTTCTTGCAAGACACGAAGTCTCCAGCTCATGCTTGCCAAACCAGCTCATGCTTGCCAAAGTATTATAAATAGAAGAAAAAAGAACAAGAAGGGGGTTCAGAAAATTTTCCAGAGGGGTTCACAAAATTCCCAGATACTCACATATATTTCCCAAATCTTTCGTAGAAGTTTTTCCCACAAGAAGTATTGTGTACTGTATATGTTAATCTCGCAATATGATATCCCTGGCTTGGAATGCCCCCAGAGTAGTCATTTATTGACGAACTGGGTCAACAATCTCTTGTTATTTACTACAATTATTGTACACGTACTTATTTTGTTTGTGAGTTGTTCTAAAATTAGCCATATAGAATTCTCATAAAAAACGACTCGCAACAATAATAAATGATCACATAGGAGAAAATGAAGATGAAGCGAGATGAATACAATGAGGAAGGGATTGATAAAAGTTCAGAGGAAATTGTTCTTGAGGTCTTAGGCCATGGTAATGGTTATAGAAAAGGTCTTGGGTATGGTCCGAAGCCTCCAAGCAGACACAATATTTCATATGATACATCTAATGAATTACAAAGGAAACTACATGAGACACAAGAAAAGTTGGATGCATCTGAAACTCAAGTAGATGAACTCAAGACACAAGTGAGTGATTTTAAAAGTCAGCTCATGGAACAAGGTGCAGAAGTAACTACCTTGAAGGACCAACTAAACAAGGTTATGAGTTTGTTATCCCATAAAGGGGTGAAACTTTAAGATTTAGGAGAATGTTTTTTTCTTTATGTTCTTCTTTCTAGGTATCTTTCTATCTTCTATTTGAAATTGTCATAATAGTGTTTTTTTTTTTTTATTTAATAACTCAGTTCACTCAATTGAGGGGGGTAGGTACAACTAATATCATTACATAAGGTGATCTTCTAGTTTGATTTCAGTTCTGTAATTTTTCATTGGAAATGATAAAAATTACATTTTATTACTTATATGCTTACATCTGAATATTTTCTAAATACAAATTGGAGTATTCAAATCTCCAATTGATGTGCTTATCTTTGCTAAGAAAATAATGTAAAACATCCATAGAGGGACTAGGCTAAAGCATCATAGTGCTAGCCTCCAACCTCTATGCAAATCAGAGTAAGTAGTGGATAAAACATGTACAGAGGAATAAGTTGAATTTGCATTTTTATAGTTGTTATCATTTGTGATACTTAAAGCTTACCTTTGAGAAGGATTTACATAAGCTCTAGGTTCTAGAGTATCAGTTTATAGATCCAAAGTAACAATTTCTTGAACTAGAGTATCAATTTATAGGTCCAAAGTCACAATTTCTGAACTAGAATATTATTATGCAGTTTAGATTTTAAAGATGATATTTTAGAATCAAGAAATGATACCTTTGAAATATATATATTGATACTTCATGTTTATCCTAAAATATTAATGATAAATTGATGTAGTATCACTGATATAGTTTATGTTCTCTTTGATTTATGTTTTTCCTCTAACAAGGTGCAAGCTATGCATGTGGCACCTTTACCATATGCTAAAATTTAGTTTGAACACTTGAAGCACAACAAATCCTTTAAGGATGCCATCAGTAATAAATTGTTTAAGGGGTTGTGATATGGTGAATTGAAATATGAAAGTTGCTAGGAATTAATAGATTGTTTTAGTGATTTTTTTTAAGTATAAACATGTAAATTTTGAGTGGCAAATATTTATTTAATTACTCATATAATGATACATAATTATTTATGTTTATATGGAATATAAAAAAATGTTAAAATTTTCATATTTCAAATATTTGAATATTTGGTAAAGAATCTATTACTAGGTACAAAGTATCAATAATTTCATCTGGGTACCAAATACCTTGTGGGAAGTATCAAAACCAAATCAAATTGATTTTTATTTATTTTTTGGTATTGTATATATTAATTGAATATCAAAATAAATAAAAATCATCGAAATTATTTTTATAATTTTATTTTCGAAAGGCAATAAGTTTATAAGAATATGATCAGGAGTATCAACTATTTAGCTAGGAGTATCAAATATCTAATCTGAAATATCAATTTCACACACACACACACACACATATATATATATATATATATATATAAATAACTGTACAACCATTTCAATTATTCATATTCTCCACGAAAAGATTGTATGAATCTGTTTCAGTGTTGTACTTTGAATATCTTATCAATAATCTCATATTATCAATTTAGAATCTGGTCAGGAGTATCAACTATTTGACCAGCAGTATTAAATATCTAGTCACGAGTATCAAATTCATATATGTTTAAAAAAAAGTACCCAAAATTATACAATCATTTCAGTTATTAGTTAAAAGATAGTGTTAATTATTTCAATGATTTATATTTTGAGTATGATACAAAATAGTAGAGGATCAATAATCCAATCAAAGATATCAAATATCTTGTCAAGTATCAGAACCAAATAAATTTTATTTTATTTTATTATATTAGTTTTTGTATTATAGGTATTATTGAGTATACAAACAAAGGGTATTAGGATTTTGTTCAAGAGTATAACTTTTTAGCTAGGAGTATCAAATGTATTTGGAATAAAAAAAGCTAGGAGTATCAGTTTCTAGTCATAAATCTTTTATGGCAAAGTATAGTGTGAACAACTTTCACGGTGAAACTGGTTAAGGAGTGTGACTTATATTACTAAAGAGTGTGATTTTTTCTGTAAAGGGTGTGACGTTTTACTATAAAGAGTATTACTCATAAAAGTGAAGGGTGTGACTTATATTATAGCAAAGAGTGTCGTAGTGATAACTAAAGAATGTGACTTATATTACTAAAGGGTGTGACTTATATTACTGAAGAGTATGTCTGTAAAAAAAAACCAGTTTCACGGTGAACAAGTTTCACAGCATACCAACTCATCTTTTATTATAGTACAAGAAGAATATTGAAAATGATCCCTCCTGTACAGGTGTTGTGCAGGAGATGAATCATCAGATCACAAACGTACAATACAACACACACACAACACCGTACTGTACATAAGAGGGTCCATTTTCGAGAAATATTAAGATATTAAACAAACAAGTCTTAAGTCACCAACTCTAGAAAATGTAATGATTTATTATTATAATTGTTCAATAATATTGATTAAATAGGCTCTCAAGTCACCAACTCAAGGAAATGAAATGAGTCTAACTAATTATTACGGTTTTGAAAAAATGTGCATAAACAGTGGGGATTTGTATACAAACATGCAACCAACATAATTAACTAACAAGAGTATTTCATCTCCCCTCAAAAGAAACAAAAAACAGAGATTACACTTCTGAAATTCCAGTACATGCGCTTCAAGATTTGATTTTTTTTAAAAAAACTAAATTTTACCTAGGTAAGGTCATAGTAAAAATAGAAAATTGAAATGAAATTAAGGAAATCAATTGAAAAAAAAAAAAGAAACTCAAAAAAGCAAGAAAGGATTTAATCTATTAATAAATTGCATTTGTGATAGAGAGGTTCGTGCGGGAGACATTGCAGAAAGCAACTAAAAGGACAACGTTCATGTGGCGGTATCGGAGTAAAAAGAACAGCACAAAACGAGAGAAATGATGCAATTAGAAGCAACATTAATAGGGATACAAGACAATAAGAAACATGATTGTGGGAATGTGAAGCGTGAAACTGGGGAGAGGGAAAAATCTGGAGAAGAATTAGAAAGAGGAGGGCAAATGTAAGGAAGTGGGCTTTTTGGGTATTTTGGCGAGTTGGGCCAAGCAGCTGAGCGGGTTGTAATCGGTTTCCTACTAAATGAGTCGAGTTATTCTAATATGGGTCAAGTATTAGACTCGTCTCATGTATGAGGCCGTGGTATTTAAAATTATTGTGGGTGTTTATTAAATTTGAGAGAGGGTGTCATCCATTCAAAGAGATGAATGGAGAGAGAAAATATTTTTTGGAGAAAAGTAAGTAAAAATGAGATAAATGTGGGATCCACAAAAGATATATGTATAGACAAATGATTGATAAATCATTGTGACAGTGTGTTTAAACTTTAAACAATTGAATTTTTATATTAGTGATGTGAAGATGGTGTGGAGGAGAGAGAGTGGATGGATGAACGAATTTTCAATTCATCCATCCATTCTGGATGCTCATATCCATTTATAAAATAGAGGATAATTTTAAAAGTGTGTCTCATGTGCATCCAGGTGCACCATGTATTTATAGTGCATTTTGGAACCGTGCAACTCTTTATACAAAAAGATGCAATTTATTTACACCGAACCATGCAACTATTTTCTGATATTAATAGTTGCATAATTTATTGCAGATAAAGTATATATTTCAATATAACAATTTTTTAGGTTTTAAAATGCAGCTATGCATGTTTAAAGTAGATGTTTGATGTATACATTCTTCTTAAACTTAATCAAACAATAATATGTTGTTAAAATAATAATATAAAATGGCGAGTTTGACGGTGAATAAGAGAAGATTTGTGCAATGGAGTAAAACATTATTCGAAGAATTTTTTTTTTATGAATTAATGAGGTTAAAAATATTTGATGAAATACGTATGAGATTAGTGATGAATATATTAAGAGGAGTTAGTCTCATGTGCATCCGGATGCACCGTATACTCATAGTGCATTTTAGAAGCTTGTAATTATACAAAATAGAAACGTGCAATTATTCTAAACAGAAGCATGCAACTATGTTCTCATATTAATAGTTACACTTTTCTGTGTAAATAAATCGTATTTTTCAGCATAACAAGTTGTACACTTCTAAAATGCACTATAAATGCACAGTGCACCCGGGTGCATACAATGTGTAGCCTATTAAGAATTGATTTTGTTTTGAACACATGCACAACTAAGGGTTATTATGTGTCGTCTAAAGAGTCGCATGTGAGTCCTCAATAATTCCCCAACCCCAAAAGTTGCAAATGCGATTTAATTAGGTAGCAAATTAAAGTTGCTAGTTGTAGGTGAATCTTTGAGAGTTTTCGTGGCACGCTTTCGTTCAACTTTGATTGAGCTACTACTTCCACGCGGACACATTTCATTGGCCCGGATGTCGGCAGGCCACTTTGCGTCATCCTCTTTGCTAGTAGTGACCAAAATGACTTTTGCACTGATGTTGGGATAACCTCATACCGCCATGACAACAAATCACCGATATATGAGAAACAACATCATAATATTTTAGAAAACTTAAAAAAAAAAAGTGTGGGTAGTGTACTTATAATTTTTTTTATTTTATTATATTAAAATTTTTGATTTATTATATTAAAATGTGTAATATGTATTCATAAAATATAATTGCACATTTTAATGTAGGGTTAGTTCTAAATAAATAAACAATTTTTTGACAAAATATCAATTTAATCACGACCTTCAAGATTATTGTATTAAAGCAAAACCTTACAAATCGATACACATTTTTTTCTTCCGGCCGTGAAGAGGTGACGTGGCTCACCGGATCATGTGTATACTTATCAGTTAAAAATATTTTTTAATTATTGCACATCATATTACACATCTTCTATCATTAACACATTTGAAATAAATTAAAACAAAAAATAATAATTATAAGAAGTTAAAATTTAAAAAAAAATTAAAATATAAATAAAAAATAAAAAACCAAACAATTCATCTTCATCATCCCTTCATCTTCGCCCTTGCACCGCCGCATCTTCACCAAAAAGTTGAATGATTCTGCAAAACCCAAAACCCTCATAATCGCAAAACCACATAATCCCCAAAGCAAATCCCTATCCCCATAATCGCACACGCGATTTGGTTCAGACTTGCAGGAAAGAAAAAACTCTACCTCAAATTTGCAGAATTACACGTCAAATAAACAACAATTAAAATAAAATCAATCTCAAATTGCAAATAAAATTTCTATCCATTTCATAAAATTGATCAAATCTCAATAAACAATTCATAAATTTAATTTAAGAAGGGTGGGGTTGAGGGCGTGACAATAGACAATGGGTGGACTGGAGGGGGAAGAGAAATTGAGGGATTACATTTAATTTATTTAATTTTGGAACATGTGAACATATTTAATTTAAAATATTGACGGCGAGAATTAGTTTTTAAGGTTTGGAATTTAGATTTATATAATTTATTTTATTTTTTTAGATTTTATTTATTTTATTTTTATTTTGTTTTTAATTCACATTCTTAATATGTTTATATTTATGATTTAGACATTTCATCATACTGTTGGAATTTAGAGGCACGTAAACACGTAATACATGCGCAGCGGAAATAAGCAGTTCACCAACAATGAATAATTAATTGCATAATTAAATACGAGTAAACGTAAACAGAATTCTTATAGCAATTCGTACACGGATTCCTCAACTATGATATCCACGTAACAGTCATTTACTAATTTGCACAGATCTGCCAGCGTTGAATCCCCGAGATGAATTTGCTACGAAAATTCTAACGGTCTTAATTGAACCTTAGACAATAAATCAGATATTCTCAATATATGAGGTACGTTGCGAGGAAATGTGCAACTACCTGTAACTGAAACAAGGGCTATTACGATTTCCTCCTTTCATTCGCGAATACTAGATTAAGTCTTGAACATGATGAATTGTCTATTCAAATAACTTAATCATATTATCTCTAATCACTAATTGATCATGTATGTCACACTTAGCCACAAAGTCTAAGTTGACGTGCATCGGCCAATGACTTAGATCCAATTATGATGAGAAGATGAGTATTCTCTCTAAATCCACATTGAGGAATGAATCCTATTCTTGGCTCAACTACCACGCACATGCACTTCGTGATGAACTCAATCCAAGTCATATCTACCCATAGACGGGTGCAAGCGTCGGTCATGGTCAAAGTTCATCACTCCACACATGTCGTGCATATTAACCTCAAGTCAAAGGAGTATCACATCGCTCCCACTAACCGAGACACCTGTAGACACATATTGTAGACTTACATCAAACGATTTCTCGGATGGATATACCAATACCCTCTAAGGTATTTGTGTATCCACCATGAGATACCTAGTATCTCGTAATAAGTGAGATCTCACTACACTCTCTAAGAGTATGATGCAGATCGCACACCAATCTCAATTGCATCATCAATATCCCATTCTTGATGATCCTTGATCGGGGCTATTTGAAAATCATGCTTAAGTCATCTGAGTTCTCACAACCTCAATGACATCAATGACTCATAGGAACACTTGTATGAATAAATGCAAACAATCAAATATAATAATCAAACAAGTGTATTGTAATACATTAATATTAAGCTATAATACTAAATCAAACTGAATATCATCGAGTATTATGTCCTTATAATAGATTGTCTCTAGGACACTAACACTAACAATCTCTCACTTGGACTAGAGTCAATCACCTACATGTCTAACCCCTAGACCATCAAATGTCTAGTGTGTACATGAACACTTAGTGTTTTGGTGAAATGATCTTCCAAAATTAAATATGTGAGAATACATTTTAATTCCATTTCTCCTATCCTTATGATCTCTCGGATCAAATGATAAGTCTAGGTACATGCTTGTTTCTGTTTGCTGATCTCGGTTCCTTTGCTTGCGCATTCGCACCAACATTGTCTTAATACAACTTTATTAGAAGACTGACACTCGGAACTACCCCTAGTTCTCTTAAGAACTATAAAATCCAGACAGTCTCCTTGAGGCTTCTGATAAAACAATGTACTCAATTTCGGTTGTTGAATCTGCGGTCCTTTTCGCTTGGAACTATTCTAGCTGACCGCCTCATTATTGAGAGTGAAACGTAACCTGACTGTGATTTGTAATCATCACAGTCGGATTGGAAACTTGTGTAAACTTAACCAGTCACTACTAGTTCTGACTGTCAACCATAGACAAGGAAATCTAGTGAGACTCACCCGGATTCTGTTGATATCTATCAGTGATGTTGATAGCGTAGGCCACGTTTGGCCTAGTGGAAGTCATGGCGTACATGATTGACCCAATTGCATATGCATATGGGACATCCTTCATGTGCTTGATATTAGCTTTAACGGAAGGACAATCCTTCTTTGACAGCTTTATCCCATGATTTGCCGGTAGAGACCCTCTCTTAGAGTTCTCTATCGCAAAACGCTTCAACACCTTGTCTACATAGGTGGACTGTGACAGCCTCAACATCCTCTTGGATCTATCCGTGTGGATCTTGATCCCTAAGATGTAGCGGGCTTCACAAAGATCCTTCATCATGAAGGTCTTGACAACCAATCTTCAACGGACTGCATTAACGGAATATTGTTTTCCAAAATCAATATGCCATCGACATACACGATTATAAAAATAATATTCTTCCCGTTGCGTTTACGATAAACGCAAGGATCTTCCGAATTTCTGATGAAGTCAAAAAAAACTTGATAACTTCATCAACTCGGATATTCCAACTCCTAGAAGCTTGCTTCAATCCATAAAAGGATCTCTTTAGCTTGCATACTAGATTAGAATCTGACTTAGATGTAAAACTATCTGGTTGAGTCATAAACACTTGCTTATCAATCTTTCCATTGAGGAAAACTGTTTTGACATCCATCTGCCAAATCTCATAATCAAAGTGTGCTGCTATAGCAAGTAAAATTCGAATGGACTTGATCTTTGCAACTGGTGAGAAGGTCTCATCACAGTCAGTGCTTTCGCATTGACTATAACCCTTCGTTACCAATCTAGGTTTGTAGGTTTGTACTTTGCCATTTGCATCACTGTTACGCTTGAAGACCCAATCGCAACATATGAGTCTAACCCCTTTAGGCAACTCAACCAAGTCCCAGACTTGATTGGTGTACATCGAGTCCATCTGGGATTTCATGGCTTCATGCCACTTTCCTGAATCAATATCTGACATTGCTTCAGAATAAGTATTAGGATCGTCCTTATCCGGTATGTCCATATTATCGAGTTCTCCAAAGGTAACCGTATCTAATGGGTAGATTTTGATTCCTAATTGACTTACGGAGATGTGGTTGTGCAGGCTGTACATTCTGATCATGAAAATTTTGTGGTGCATCGATTTCATCAATGTCCAGAGAGTCCTCAAGAGCTACACTTTCAGATGCCTCTTGGGCGGGAGTTTGAACTATGTTGTTCTCATTCAGCCCACTTGGAGGTTCTTGCACTAGCAAGAACACTCCAATTACGCTCCCACTGGCTAAAAGACGATCACCTAGTGAAACACTCGTAGTCTAACTTTCTTAACCTTGCAATTCTCATCTCATTTATATGATCAAGTTTTACAATGTCATAAGTAAGTCGGGTTTTTATGATTACTAAGTTTGAGCCTTTATTTTGTATATTAAGAACATCATATCCATAATGCAACAAATACATATTGTGAGTGTTAGTGTTAGTGTCCTAGAGACAATCCTTTGTAAGGACATAATACTCAGATAATATTCAGTATTGATTTAATATTATTATTTGTTTAATATTAAATGTATGGCGTTACACTCATTAGAATATGTTGTGTTCAATACAATTACTCGATTAATTTATACACGTCAGAGGGACACATGTATTAATCAACTATTAAAATAACCATGCTCAATGGACAAGTGTACTCGCCAGCTTGCCGACCAAACAAGTTTGTTCGCCAGCTTGCCGACCAAGTGAATATGCTCGCCACTTGACGACCAAGCAAGTATGCTCGCATCTCGCCAAATCTGGCATGATGACCTGATGCTATCTAGAGATGATCCTGAAGATATGTTGATCTGATCAGTCGAGTTGATCAGATCAGGCAAGAAGAAATCAGATAGCCTGAGTCAAGTGACCTGAGGGTCAGGATGTCTGAATTCAGAAGAGCTGAACCCAGTAAGCCTGAGTAACCTGAAGGCTCAGATAACCTGAAGGCTCAGATAACCTGAAGACTCAGATAACCTGAAGGCTCAGATAACCTGAAGGCGCAGATAACCTGAAGGCTCAGATATGCTCGCTGAGGACAGTGTTCCGGTATAATATTGATATGGTCAAAGGGGCGAACAGGGCAATCAGTCGAGCAAAAGATTGATTTGGACGACCAAAAGAGTGCCTTATAAACAAGTAAATGCAAAGGTCAACCAGGAAGACGAAGTTGAAAACGTGGCAGCATCACATGAGTTCTTACAAGACACGAAGTCTCCAGCTCATGCTTGCCAAACCAGCTCATGCTTGTCAAAGTACTATAAATAGAAGAAAAAAAGAACAAGAGAGGGGTTCACAAAAATTTCTCAGAGTGGTTAGGTTCAGAAAAATTCCCAAGTACTCTCATACGTTGAGGAAAATCCCTAGCACTCACACACTTACTCTCCAAATCATCTTCTTTCATAGAAGTTTTCCCCATGAGAAGTATGGTGTACTGTGTATGTAAACCTCGCAATATGACATCCCTGGCTTGGAATGCCCCCAGAGTAGTCATTTCTTGACGAACTGGGTCAACAAATTCCTGTTATTTACCGTATATTGTACACGTACTTATTTTGTTTGTGAGTTGTTATCAAATTAGCCACATAATATTCTCCACAAAAATGACTCGCAACAATTGGCGCTAGAAGGAGGGTGGGAAAAAACCAACCCATACACAATCCCATAGATAGCCGAGGCAGAAAAAAGAAATATAATGCCTCAATCTAGGAATACTTAGACGGAGAGGTCGGGACTGAGCCGACCTCACGCTCAGAAAGAGGCTTAGCATCAGCCTCACAAAATTCAGACCGCGGAAACCATCAATCTTGAAGATATCGCCAATGATCCGGCGGCCACAACAAAGGCCATCACTTTCTTGTTGCGAGCACAGAAAGAGAGAGCCGAAAAGGAGTTGGCCAAGTTGAAAGTTCAAGATGATGATGATCGATGCTCGCATACACCTGATAGCGAGCAAGTTAAGTTGAAAGATGCACGGAAGCGGGCCAACAAAAAGGATGATGATATGTCGGATGACGAGCAGCCTCAAGGGTCCAGACCATCAGCGTTTGGACGTTTGAGGCTTTCCATTAAAGACCGAATCGGCAATCATAGGTGACAGGATCCCGGGAGAGAACAACCGACGAACATGCCAGCTCCCTTAGATCCTCATGATCGCCCGCATCCCGAACAAAAATCGGCTGGAACTAAATTGTCTATCCATCATCGATTGGGTAGTCAAGGACGAACTTGGAAAGAGGGACTGCCCCATCATGAGCATGACCCCCCGGGTCCTCATGATGGGACACAGCCCCGACCCAAGTCTGTCAGTTCCACGAAATTTGTAGAAATGCAAAAAGCAATCGAAGGTTTACAGGCCGACCTGGCCGCAATGAAAGGACTCCCTCGGGCGAGCACAATGCCCTGCTCGCCACTAACACCGGCGATCATGGCCTCCGAAATACAAGAGAAAGTGGCAAAGATCCGACCACCAATCCCTATGTTCGATGCTGACTCTGACCTACATGTTCACCTCAGCAAATATTCAGATTTTATGATCGCCATGGGCGCCACCGACGCGACGTAGTGCCGATCATTCCCCATGACGTTGGGCAACCGTGCCCACAGATGGTTTTCTACTCTGCCCGCTGCGTCCATCACGTCTTTTGCCCAGCTGGGACAGAAATTCCTGTCCCATTTCTCATCCATGTGTGCTCACCCAGCACCAAAACAAAAGGTTGGCACATTTCTCCCGGCCAAAGGGTGAGTCAGATCGAGCATACATCGAAAGATTTGACAAATGTTTGTACGATGGAGCCCCAGTTGAAGAGGATGTCAAGATCCTCACGGTGGTCGGAGGCCTGACCCTGAATACGGATATGTGGAAAGCCATGCATCAGGATTGACCGAACACATATGCCGAATTCCAAGAGCGAGCAGCCAAGATTAAAGCCATGCAGGATATGCTCGCCCAATCACGATTAGGTCAGGAAGCAACAACAAAAAGAGTTTTTGGTAAAAAAGTAATGAATGAGGGGGGTTATAAACCCCCAGGATCTTTTAAACCATTTGAAGAGGGAGCAGAAGCACATGCCCTACGAAGCCTTCTGGGCATTTCAGCAGAAACAATATTTAATCAAATTAAAGATAGGGACATGTTGGATAAGCCACGAAGAATCATAATGGATAAAAATCGGCTTAATGCTTCCAAGTTTTGCATTTATCATGAGTACATCGGACATAATACCGAAGAATGTTGAGATTAACTTCGTCAACTTTGGAAGTTATATGAAGAGAATCGTCTTACGCAGTTCCTAAAAAAGCCGGCGAGTAGAGACTCCCGAACAGAAAAAATAGGTGATCGTAGGGGTAAGCGTAAGGCCGAAGAAGCATCTGACAGTGATCCCGAGGAATCCCGTAAGAGGTCCAAATTACCCAAAAGAGGGGCACCTACCATGAGTAGAGGTCGGGAGAGTCAAGAAATCCACATGATTCGTCCTGATTATGGTCCAGTAGGTGGATGCTATCAGGCACCGACATTATCGAACATGCGAAAGAAGATGGAGATGCGTGCCATGCAAAGCATCCATCAGGTGAAAGTGGCGAGCACATCAGCTAGCACACAACCCTCTCACCAAATCATTTTCTCAGAAGATGATCTCGACGGCATAATCACCCCCCACAATGACTCTCTAACCATCAGCGCTCGTCTTCTCGGTTTGAAGGTGCATCGCCTCCTGGTCGATACCAGAGCATATGCGAACATTCTATTCGTCAACACTCTGCACCAAATGGAGAAGCAAGTTGGGGACCTAAGTAGTTATATAGAACCATGTGATCACACCATCATGGGTTTCGGGGAATCAGTAACCCGACCCTATGGTATGATCAGGTTAGGAGTCGAGCTAGAGTCAACTTTAAATCCGGAGATCCGACGAACTAGAATGCTAGACTTTGTAATCGTTGATGCTCCGTCTACTTATAACGGGTTTCTAGGTCGCTCGTTTATTCAGGAATTTAAAGCTGCCTGTTCAACTTATTACTACTGTGTTAAATTTCCAACTCAAGAGGGAACGGGTAGCGTAAAAGGCGACCAGAAAAAAGCCCGAGATTGTTTGCTGTCATGTGCGCCAGAAAAGCAAAATATCATTAACATGATGGAGCAAACATGGGAGACCGGAGAATCAAGCCAACAGGCGAACATATTGCCGATGACGCTTATACCTCCTCTGACAAGCACATCTCCACGGGCGAACATAGAACCCGGGACAATAACTCATGTTCCAGATCCAATGAATATTGATCCGCCAAACGAGTTACCGGACCTAGAACCTCGTATAGGTTTTGAACCTATGGAGGTAGTTGATGAACACCGGGGGTCGATCGAAGATTCTTGATGGAAGATAAAAAGGAGGTGAGCAATGCCTGTTGAACAATTAGAGTCTGTCAATATCGACCCGAATAGACTGGAATTAGAAGTGTTTATTGGTTCGGAATTACTGGAACCATTCCGAACAGAGATGATCTCGTATCTTCGAGTAAACTTGGATGTGTTCGCTTGGTCACACGAGGACATGGTTGGCATTGATCCTAAACATGCATGTCACACTCTTAACCTTGACCCAACACAAATTCCAATAATCCAGAAGCACAGAAAATTCAGTCCGGAGAAGTATGCAACTATGGATAGTGAAATAAAAAAATTGCTCGATAATAAATTGATTCGAGAAGTAAAATGCCCAAGATGGCTTGCAAAACCTATGCTCGTCCGAAAATCTAATGGAACTTGGAGGTTATGCATAGATTTCACTGATTTAAACAAGGCATGCCCGAAAGATAATTTCCTGATGCCACATGTCGATTATTTGGTCGATAACACAGCAGGACATAAGCTCATGACCTTCATGGATGCATTTGCTGGCTATCACCAAATACCCATGCATCCGGATGATCAAAAGAGTATAGCTTTCTACAGCGAAAAGAATATGTATTGTTGGCAACGCATGCCGTTCGGATTAAAGAATGCTGGAGCAACGTATCAACGTTTGGTGAACAAAATGTTCGACGAACACATAGGTCGAACAATTGAGGTGTACATTGATGACATTGTGGTAAAAGGCGAGCACAAGGAAGACCACATCACCCACCTCGCACAAACGTTTGATATTCTCAGGGAGTACAACATGAAGTTAAATCCGAAGAAATGCAGCTTTGGGGTTCACTCAGGAAAATTCCTAGGACATATGGTTAGTCAACGGGGGATTGAAGCGAACCCATCAAAGATTCAAGCCATGCTCGACATGCAGGCCCCCAGGAGTGTGAAAGAAGTCCAAAAATTAACTGGACGATTGGCTTCTGTAAGCCGGTTTATATCACGAACTGGAGAAAAATGCAAACCTTTCTTTGACGCATTAAAGAAAGGGAAATTCCAGTGGACAGAGCATTGCCAAAATGCATTCGAGTCATTAAAGCAATACCTTGCAGATACTCAAACATTATCTAAGCCTGTTTCAGGCGAACAACTTTATCTGTATCTTGCTGCATCCGAGCATGCAATCAGCGCTGTGCTCGTTCGGGCAGAAGGGACGACACATTTACCTATTTATTATGTAAGTCAGATACTCAAAGAAGCCGATCTCCGGTACCATCCATTGGAAAAGCTCGCATATGCCCTCGTTATGAGTGTTCGAAAACTGTGACCATACTTTTTCGACCACTCAGTCGAGGTGTTAACCACATTCCCATTGCGACAAGTTCTCCAACGACCAGACACTGCGGGCAGATTACTCAAGTGGGCGGTGGAGTTAGGTCAATTTGGCATTACGTTCGCCCCACGAACAGCAATGAAGGGCCAGGCTATGGCCAATTTCATGGTTGAACTGACATACCCGCAAATACCCGAAGGAGGTGTCGACCAACCATGGCACATGTATGTAGACGACTCATCCACAACTGACATAGCCATCCGTTTTGATTTCCCAGCCACAAATAATGAAGCCGAGTACGAAGCTTTGATCACTGGGTTACACATGGCTATGACAATGGGAATTCAGAGGCTGATGATTTATAGCGATTCTCAAATAATCGTATACCAAGTATTAGGCGAGTACGAGGCCCGAGGCGAACAGATGGCACAGTATCAGCAGCTAGCAAAGGAGTTACTTGAACAATTCGAACAAGTTTACATAGAACAATTACCGCGATTGGACAATTCGTTCGCGGATGCCCTGGCACGATTGGCAACAGCAGAAGGAGCGAGGAACACGACGGACATTGTGGTCATCACAACTTGTTCGCCATCAATTCCCATAGTTATGATCGCCAATGTAACAGGCGAGCAAGAAACCTGGATGAATCCAATTTTAAATTACTTACAAAAAGGACTTCTCCCCGAAAATAAAGCACAAGCTACTTGCCTCAGATTACAAGCTGCCCGATATACTATCCTAGACGGCATTTATATAAAAGAAGTTTCTCTCTTCCGTTATTAAACGGTATTACTCCTGAAGAGGGCCATGTAATTCTGGAACATATTCATGAGGGGGTATGTGGAAACCATACGGGTGGACTTGTCCTGGCACATAAAATTATCAGACAAGGTTATTATTGGCCTACTCTCAAGAAAGATTCGCTTGCGTATGCCCGCGCATGTCATAAGTGTCAGGTACATGCCCCACTTATCCATAGTCCACCTGAAGAACTAGTATCTGTTTACAGCCCGTGGCCATTTGCTAAATGGGGAATCGATTTGATCGGCCCGTTTCCTACTGGCACATCGGGAGTAAAATATATTGTGGTTGCCGTTGATTACTACACTAAATGGGCGGAAGCTGAAGCTATTGTTAAAGCCACCGAACAAAGAATGTGGAATTTTGTTTTGAAAAATATTATTTGTCGTTTTGGGCTTCCACAATCATTGGTAACAGATAATGGCAAACAGTTCGATGGAAGTGAATTCCGACAAAATTGTGCTCGTTGGGGCATAAAAAAACATTACTCTACTCCGTATTATCCCCAGTCAAACGGACAAGTAGAAGCTGTCAATAAAATTATCAAGCATACCCTCAAAGCTAAACTTGATAATTCCAAGGGGGGAGGATGGGCTGAATCGTTACCAAAAATATTATTGGCCTATCGTACTACTTTCAGAACATCAACTGCGGAAACCCCATTTGCCCTGGCATTTGGTGTGGAAGCTGTTATACCGGCAGAAGTAAAGATTCTGAGCCATCGGACAATGACTTTTGGAGAGCACATCAATGACCAAGCGCTCGCCCTAAGCGCAGACCTGTTGGAAGAAAGAAGGATGGAGGCCGATTTCAGGAACGCCATGTATAAAAAAAGATCAGAAAAGTTCTACAATTCCAAAGTTCGAACACGCAGGTTCAACGTGGGCGAGCTGGTTCTAAGACGAGCAATGGGGGTACCAAGTGGTGTTTTCGGCCGAGCATGGGAAGGTCCATTCAGAGTTACAGAACGCTTGTTAAACGGGGCATATGATTTGGAAGACTTGAATGGAGTTTCGTTGTCCTATTCGTGGAATGCGTCAAATCTGAAAAAGTGTTATCAGTAACGACGAGCACAACTGGCCGAGCATAATCTGCCTTTCGGTTAAGACGAGCAGGACAATCACGAAGGAAGAACACACCGTGTCCGACACAAATTTCTGAATCTTCTAGAAGAAATTTTGGCCGGCACTATTCAACACTATTAAAAGATAGAAGATACGTGTCAAAACAAGTTGAGAAGTGGTGGCAACCAAAAGAGGTATGTGTCAATCCTTGAATAAGAACTGGCAAAGACAAGGACAAATGTCAAACTGAGGATTTAAAGCAAGAAGGCCAACACCAACTAGCTATGCCAGCACCTGTTTGGGATGGTAGTATAAATAGGTGTATTGATAGCTGAAGAAGGTGGAAGAAAAATAAGAGAAAAAAGAAAAAATACTGCAAACATAGTAGAAGAAAATTCAGTTATCGAGAGAAAGTTGGTTTGGTATGCCTCCAGACGAAGTATCCAGCACTCGATTCAGTTATCATTCTGCTGAATCGATCATCTGTCCTGGCGCTTGCTCTAGTACGAGCTTTATACCCCATAAGACACACCGAGCACAGTTTGGCGCTCGTTACGGACTCAAGATGCTCAGCAGAGTCATGGTTGCCACTCCACGTTGCTCACTGCTTATGCAGTAGTAAATCACTAGTCCCCTACGCATCCCTAAAATCTCCTCCGAGGGGGTGGGATGTCGTGGTATCCGCTCAAAACGACGCGCGGATGCTGATGCTCAGGCATCTACAGAAGGAGACAAAAAGGTGCGAGCAGAGGCTTTTGCCCGAGCCTGATATAGGCAAGCAGGTGTGCTCGCCACATGCTCATGTCCGCGGCAGCCCGCATAATCACAACTTGTCGAGGAGGGACAAACGCTTATGCTGCTGCTTGAGCATATTACTTGAAGAAGAGTAGACAGACTGATCCGCCTCATGCTTGTCAACATCAATTCCGCGGACGAGATGAGGTCAGCCATGTCTATTTCAAGACAAGGTTTAAATTCAAAACCATAGTCTGATGTCTATAGTTATGTGTAATAGACATTCTTCTTCAAATGTAAACTTCAAATGTAAAGGTTGTAATAGAATACAACGTGTTGCAAAAACATTTTTGTTTGTTAAGATTTCTAGTTGAAGCCTATCATAGGTCGCACCTAAGTCGGACGACCCGAATAAAGACGAATGAGCCGAAGTTTATGTTCTCCTGACGAAACAGTTCGTACTTAGATACCCGCAGCAAAGCGAGTGATGGGTACGCAGTCGCAACTAAATAAGATGAATTGTACTTACAGATACCCGCAGCAAAGCGAGTGATGAGTACGGGGTCGCAGCTAAATAAGACGACCCGAGTAAGAATAGTGATCGCGCCTAAATAAGACGATCACGAAATAAGAAAGGGGGGGTTGCATATAAGTTAACCCATATGGTCGCAGCTAAATAAGACGATCAACCTGATTGCATCTCAATAAGACAATAAAAAAACCAAAGAAGTCAGGGTGGAACATAGACACAAATCATGTTCGAATTCATTCAGAAGAAAAGATGGCATAAACTAGGAAGCAATACAAACATCAACCGTTCATCAGCAACAAAATTCATCCTCAACGATCAGGTTAGAGGAAATTGTTCAACAAGCAAATTCAACCATTCAACAGCAAAATTGTTCAAACAAGAAAGAAGAAGACAAAAATTACACGATAGTTCAGAAGAAATTGTTCAGCAAAGCAAAAAGCAAAATTAAGGAACAAATTCATTATTGGGGGTGGGCGGAAGCGATGTATCGAGCAAATCCTGCCTCGTCTGCTCGGCCCCTTCAGGAGAAGCTCCTCCAGCATCATCATGCCTCGTCTGCTCGCCATGTAGCACATTATGCTCGTCTTCGGGAGGACCACTTTGTTCGCTCTGCATCTGATCAAACCCGTGCTCGGCTCGGCAAGCTTGATCGACAATACCTTCAACATTTTCGTCTGAATCATCTTCCTCATCCAAAATAGGATCATCAATCTCGATCCCGTCAGGAAGATTAGAGAGATCGCACAGATCAGCCAAATCAGATATTGGAAGGTTGCGATCCGGGGGGTTGTCGATCAGGTATTTCTCAAGATGGGCTACGAGCGGGGCAATCTGGTCGGCAGTAAGTGTTTGTCTAGCATAACGGATGGCATCGGCAAAGGATCATACATAAGAGAAATTCGACATGGAATCAACATACTCCTCAGTGTGCAATTTTGAATTTTCAAGACCCAGACGAGTGTTGGTCTCTTCAGCAGTAAGGAGTTATTGGGCGAGCAGAGTTTTCTCGCATTCTACAGCCTCGATGTCTGTTCGGAGTTTATGGAGCTCAACGTTTAGCTCGTCCTGAACTCTCCTAATGCCGGCCACCTCTTCCCGATTGTGGTGCAGCTCCTCCCGAGCAAGGCCTAGCTCCTCTCTAGCCTGGTGAGCATCTTCCCGAGCTTGACGAGCATCCTCTTGAGCTTTGCGAGCATCTGCTTGGGCTGAGGATACTTGTCCCTGAGCCAACTTCATTTCATCTTGAGTTTTGGTCAGCTCGACCACCTTCTCTTCGAAACTTTTAATAAGAGCGACGTAGTTGGCATGAAGATTGGCGGACTCAGAGTAAGCTTTCTCAAGAAGAACCAAAGATTGGCCATGACGCACTAGGCCAAGTCGCATGGTTTCCAAAGGCGTTGGACCCTTAGTGGCCTCTTCGAGCTTAGTAGTCCATGCTCGAATAGGGGTCTCGCACGCCTTCTGGACATGCTCGGGAAGGCCAGGAACATTGTGAACACTTGGAGAACAGTAATAATCTTTCAATTCTGGCATCAGAGGTGCCAATCTGTTCAACCTGCATGTTCACCAGAGCAAACAAATATGATTAAGCGACCAAATCAGATGGAACAAAGAAATACTCCAACAGGCGAGCAAACGTACCTTTCACCCGAGCAGGATCCCATCCCAAAAACGATTTGTCTTCGGGAGAACAGAGCTGGGAACTTATAGGGGTCCAGGTTCGGGGTCCTGCAGGAGGTGGAGAAGATGTACCGACCTCCATTTCGACAATTTGAGTAATCGGACCGACCATAGAGGCAGCCATTCTGATCGCTTCAGTAGTGGGGGTCGCCTCAATGACATCGATGCTCGTCTGAGCTATCGGATTTTGCTCATCAGGTGCCCTCCTGGATCTCTTTGGCGAGGGATCTTGGTCGCTCGCCCCCTGCTCGGCCGAACGAGTTGTCCTCTTCGGCCGACTCGACTCGCCCGGTCCAGGCGCGGCTGGTCGGCTCGCCTTTCTCACTCTGCTCACCTCCCCTCGATTTGCTCGCTGGGCATCTCTCTCGGCTTGAATTCGAGCAAGCTCTTGAGGTCTTTTAGTTCGAGCCATTTCTGTATGTTTGGATGTGCTTACAGCAACAATGACGGCAGGAAAAGCTATAGACAGAAGAATATATTAAAAAAGAAAGAGAAACCGCAAACAAATACAAAAAACAATCCTTACCAGCTGGATTGACGGCCACAAGATGGTGAGGGGGCACGTACAATCCTCCCCTTTTTCTCTGGTTAGCAGCGTTCAAAGTTTTCACTGACCGTTCCAAGTAAGGCTCAAGATCAATTTGCCAGATGCTGCTGAAATAACCGTCGTTTGTCTCTTTGTCCGTTGCTGCTTGAATCCCTGAAATTGAGAAAATAAGTTAAACTCAGTTCATGGTGAAGAGCAAAAACACAAAGTACTTACTTCGGTAGATCCCAAAATTTGTGGGGATATCTAAGCGAGCATTTGGTTCACATCCAGGGGCCGAGCTTTTCCAATCACCCCCGACGAACCAAAACTTCTGTTTCCAATCAGTAATCTTGTTCGGCACATCCTCAATGACCTTACATTTGGCATTTGCCTGCATAAACAACCATCCGTGTTCGCCCTTGGGTCGAGTCAAATGTACTAATCGAGAGAGTTCTGCTGCTGTTGGATAATACACGGGTTTTGTTTTGCCGAACAGAGTTAGAAAACTCATAATCATGTGCCACCCATTCGGCTTTAGCTGTGTAATGGTGATGTTCCATTCTACGAGCAAATGAGTAATAGCCGGATGAAGTGGGAATCGAAGACCCGCTTCCATTGTATCTAAATTCACAGCAACACAACCCTCAGGAGGCTGGTCTGCTAGCCCATCGGGACCAGGCGCCCAGAAAAACACATCTTTCGGAGTATCGTAATTCCTATACAATTGGCCGAGCATATCAACATCAATAACGCTCACAATTTTGCTTGCCGGGTATTCATTCTCAACCCTGGTCCTATGAGGTTGTTCAGGCCAATCAAAATCATAACGAGCACTATACTCGGCATATGTTGGGCTATGGGGAAGACCAACAGGGATGTCGAGCTTCGTGTTCTGCTCGCCGTCAAATCCTCTGTTCGACTCAATAACGTTCAAAGCCACCAAAATTTCCTCCCCCATATAGTCATCATCCCTATTTACATCGTGACTATATACAACCCTAGACCCAATTTGGGGTTGGGACAAAAAATCTTCACCCGAATCATCTAAAAAATCAGTACGGGCTAAATCCCTATCTAATTCATTTAGGGCATCATCGGAATCCGATGAAAGAACGGCAAATGGTTGTCGAACTTGCCAACGGGATCTTGAACCCGAGGCATTCATTTCCGGCGCATTAGCGTCGCTACGGGAGATTGGACAGAAAGAGGAGGAAGAGGAACTATGGTGGTTTGATTCTATTGAAGCAGAAGAACTTGAACGAGAAGCCATAATTGGAATTAAAGAGGGTCTGAAATAGTTACCTGAATGAAATCCTTCGCCGAAATAAGAGTGCCCTTGCCAGAAATTTCAGACGGGAAGGAATGCGAAGAGAAAGAGGAGAAGATGAAAAGAAAGAAAAGGAACTGAGGCGGCAAAATAGGTATTTATAGATGCCGGATTTAAAAAAATTTGAAAATTTGGCAAAGAAGACGAAACGACACTCACGAGGGCCCACTCAATATATCCAACAGCCGGCCCCCCATGATGAATACAAAGCTGCCCGGCTGGGGGGTATTGTTGTGTTCGATACAATTACTCGATTAATTTATACACGTCAGAGGGACACGTGTATTAATCAACTATTAAAATAACCATGCTTGATGGACAAGTGTACTCGCCAGCTTGCCGACCAAACAAGTTTGTTTGCCAGCTTGCCGACCAAGCGAATATGCTCGCCACTTGACGACCAAGCAAGTATGCTCGCATCTCGCCAAATCTGGCATGATGACCTGATGCTATCTAGAGATGATCTTGAAGATATGTTGATCTGATCAGTCGAGTTGATCAGATCAGGCAAGAAGAAATCAGATAGCCTGAGTCAAGTGACCTGAGGGTCAGGATGTCTGAATTCAGAAGAGCCGAACCCAAGAAGCCTCGAGTAACCTCAAGGCTCGATAACTCAAGGCTCGGGATAACTCAAGACTCGGATAACTCAAGGCTCGATAACTGAAGGCGCAGATAACCGAAGGCTCGGGATATGCTCACCGAGGAGGGACAAAGTGTTCCCAGATAATATTGATATGGTCAAAATTTAAACAGGCAATCACGAGCAAAAGATTGATTTGGACGACCAAAAAGAGTGCTTTTATAAACAAGTAAATGCAAAGGTCAACCAGAAGACGGTTGAAAACGCGGGCAAAGATCACATGAGTTCTTACAAGACACGAAGTCTCCAAATTTCATGCTTGCCAAACCAAATTTCATGCTTGTCAAAGTACTATAAATAGAAGAAAAAAAGAACAAGAGAGGGGTTCACAAAAATTTCCCAGAGTGGTTAGGTTCAGAAAAAATTCCCAAGTACTCTCATACGTTGAGGAAAATCCCTAGCACTCACACACTTACTCTCCAAATCATCTTCTTTCATAGAAGTTTTCCCCATGAGAAGTATGGTGTACTGTGTATGTAAACCTCGCAATATGACATTCCCGGCTTGAATGCCCCAGAGTAGTCATTTCTTTTAACCGGGTCAACAAATTCCTATTATTTACCGTATATTGTACACGTACTTATTTTGTTTGTGAGTTGTTATCAAATTAGCCACATAATATTCTCCATAAAAAACGACTCGCAGCAGAATAACATGTTTGATTGTTTGCATTTATTCTTATATGTGTTCCCTTAAGTCACTGCTGTCATCGAGTGAGTGAGAACTCAGATGACTTAAGCATGATTCTTAAATAGCCCCAATCAAGGATCATCAAGAAAGGGATATTGATGATGCAATGGAGATTGGTGTGCGATATGCATCATACTCTTAGAGAGTGTAGTAAGATCTCACTTACTACGAGATACTAGGTATCTCATGATGGATGCACAAATACGTTAGAGGGTATTGGTATACCCATCCGAGAAACCGTTTGATGTAGTTCCACTATATGTGTATACCGGTGTCTCGGTTAGTGGGAGCGATGCGATACTCCTTTGACTTGAGGTCAATACGCACGACATATATGGAGTGATGAACTTTGACCATGACCGACGCTTGCACCCGTCTATGGGTAGATATGACTTGGATTGGGTTCATCACGAAGTTCATGTGCGTGGTAGTTGAGCCAAGAAAAGGATTCATTCCTTAAAGTGGATTTAGAGAGAATACTCATCTTCTCATCATAATTGGATCTAAGTCATTGGCCAATGCACGTCAACTTAGACTTTGTGACTAAGTGTGACACTAACGATCAATTAGTGATTAGAGATAAATTGATTGAGTTATTTGAATAAACACTTCATCATGTTCAAGACTAATCGAGTATTCGTGAATGAAAGGAGAAAATCGCAATTGCCCACGTTTCAGTTACAAGTAGTTGCAGGTTTCTCGCAACGTACCTCATATATTGAGAATGCCTGATTTATTTACTAGGGTTCAATTAAGACCGTTAGTTTGACTAATCGCTCGGTATATGAGGGCCTATGGGTCACACAACAAGTAGTTCCCTTTTATGGATTATAGTTGGTTGATTAAATATTAAATTGGATTTAATATTTAATTTATGGAGAAGTAATTAATAATAAATTAATTTGGAATTAATTATTATAAATATTTAATTAAATTAGATTTAATTAAATAAGAATTCCCAATAATTATATTTGGAATATAATTGTAGGATTTAATGTATATGGAAATAAATCGTAGAGATTTTCATATAAGGCATTTAAATCTGTAGAGATTTATATTTAGGGAATTAAATTAAAAGGAATTAATTTAATTCAAGATTAGGGTTTTTATTTCCCTGGTTGGGCTAGCTTGGGAAATAAGCTAAGCCTCCCTATATATACAAGCTATTGGGATTCACAAACAATATCACTTTATATTCTCTCCATAAGATCTAGAGTTTGGATTTTCCTAGCAAATCTGTCTCGGGATTCAACGCTGGCAAATCCACGCAAGTCCGTAATTGGGGATTACGTGGATACCGTAGTAGAGAAATCTGCTCTCGAGTTCTTTGTAAGATTTTCGTTATGATTATTAATAATCGAGATGCAATTAATTGTTCGTTGTTGGTGAACTTTAATTTCCGCTGCATATGTGATTACGTGTTTTACGGGCCTCTAGAAATGACAGTGGTATCAGAGCTCAGGCTCTTGTTTAATTGCATAATTGAATTGGTTTTATAATTATTTTTTAAAACCTGGTACGGTCAATTGGATTGACCGCACATGTATTATTTCAATTGGTTTGGGGTGTTGCTTATTTGAAAAACAAATACCCCCTTGTTTTTTTAATGATGGGCTCGTCTTCCCAAAAAGAAAACCTAGAGTTTTCTTGACTCATCGCCGCCTCTACCCTTTGCTCGTCGCTGGTGCTCGTAGGCATCCGCGACACCGCTTGAGTCGGCGGCAAAGCTCCGCGACTCGCGGTGCTCGTGTGAAGCCGCGGCTCTGCGCGCGATGGCCAAATCGATTCTCCTCGCCTTGGACGCGATTCACCTCGCTCCGACTCGCCGCCGACACCCAGTTTTTCGTTCGATTTGATTGACCTCTGTCTCGATTGTTCGGACTCACGATCGTGCATTTACAGATCGGTTCGAGCCATGGAGGTGCGTCGCGCCGTTGTCTGGTTTCGATTTTGAATCGATTTTTGTTGGAATCGACCGTGCATTCGTGGCCCCGCGCGTTTCTCTACTTACCAACCACGACGGCGAGTCGCCCGCACACGCTTATCGGCGGTGGCGACTTGTGCGCAATGGTCATGGCGCTGAACTCATGCCATTCGTCTCACTGGAATTTTTTTTTGTTTGTTGCCTTTTTCGTTCTGATTATGTGCAACTTACTACTGTATGTTTATTTTTTCGTATGCCCTAAATTGGTTGGACTATTTTGGGTGAATGATGAAACTGAACTCTAGTGATGAACTGTTCATGGATTTGGGAGTTGGTTTTGGATTGTTAGGAATTTTCAGATTGAATCTGAATTGGATGGGCGATGATGAGGGGAGGGACTGTGCCGAAATTGGATTTAGGATAGGCCCCTCCGTGCAAATTTTAGAATTTGCACATGAGCCCTCATCAAACAAATAAATAAAATCTATTTAAAAATTTAATTGGATTAAATTTAAAATAGTAATAAAAGTTGTACTTTTATTTAAATTAAATATTAATTTGAAAAATTGATCTTGGTTGGACCGAGGTAATTAATTGGATTATTTATCAATTTTAATAAACTTAAATCGATTTTTTTTAAAATTTGTTTCTTTTAAAAGGTTTATTGAAATCCCACTGTTAACCTGTTTATTTTATTTGGGTAGGCGGCACCCAATATTTGTCGGACCATATTAATTGTTTGGGTAGACGGCGCCCATATAAGTGTTAGTCCGTATAATGTCATGTTTGGGTAGGCGGCGCCCAATAGATGCTCAAATGTGATATAGATTAACATATTCGGATCTCGATTACACAATTAATACCCCGCCTTTAAAAGATCCTCACTAAAATATGATTTTTCATTAAATTGAACGATGCCTTCCATCAAAATTAATAGTAAACCGGAGATTTCGTTCCAATGAGTATTTAAGGCCCAAGTCTTTTGCTCGGATCTACATCTAACGGGACTATTATAGGGACATGTTGTGTCACCGCTTGATGGTTGTAAATCAACCTGATTCTGTTTCACCAGCCCAAGCAGGGAAACGAGAGTCAAGGGGCATCTGATTGAACTAGGTTCAATCCACTAGGAGTTGCAAATTTTGCAATTGGTTTGGAGACCTACCAGTTCTGCTATCATAGTAATCAGCCCAAGCATATATTATGATAGTAGGAATGTGGATCCTAGTCTATTATGATTTATATTAGATATAAATTCGTATTCTTCTGATGAGGTCGTTGAATATGTGAAAATAATGGAGACAAAATAAATTTGAAAGACCATGTTTATTTTGATTGCTGAATATTGATCATAGGAATTATGTGTTTTAATTCCCCTTTTTATTTTATTTCTCTAGGATTGTTGAAATGAATAACTTATCACTGAGAAGCTTTTTGGAAACGAACAAATTGGCTGGGCTGAATTTTCTCGACTGGCACCAAAACGTGTGTTTGGTGCTAAGGCAAGAAAAGATTGAGTACGTGTTGGACACGCCAATCCCTGCTACCCCGGAGGATGGTACTGAAGGAGCCGAGGCGTTTGACGCCGAAGCTCAGAAGAAGCATCAAGATAATGCTTCCCAGGCTCAGTGTGTTATGCTTCTCAGGATGACTCCCGAGTTGCAAAGGCATCATGAGAGGATGCTTCCCTTTGAGATGATCAAGCATCTGAAGGATCTCTTTGATTCTTAATCTCGTTATGAGATTTATGAAGTGATGAGAGATCTGTTTAGATGTCGGATGTCTGAAGGAGGGAAAGTTTCTCCTCATGTGTTGAAGATGATAGGGCTAATCAAGAAACTTGGTCGGTTGGGCATTGAGCTCGGGACCAATGTTGCTGTTTATGCCATTCTTCAGTCACTTCCCGATTCATACTCGAGTTTCGTGGTAAACTTTAATATGAATAAGACGGAATCGACTATGCCCGAGCTGTATAACATGCTAAAGACTTTTGAGTCTTCCACTTCTAAGGTAAAGCCCGTGCTCATGGTGAGTGCCTCTACTTCTTCTACTCCGAAAGGAAAGAAGAAGCGAAGGGGCAAGGCAAAGAAAGGCTCCAAGCCAAACTTCCTTAAGCCCAAAGGTGGGATTCAAAAGAAGGAGAGGGTGGATAAGGATGTATGCCTCCACTGTAAGCAGAAGGGGCATTGGAAGAAGGACTGTAAGGTTCTAGCAGTTGAAAAGAAGACACAAGGTGTCTCAACCACTGGAACAGGTATGTTTGTTATTGAGATAAACATGTCCACAAATGATACTAACTGCTGGGAATTGGATACCGATTGTGGCTCACACATTTGTACTAATGTGCAGGGTCTCAAGCATAGCAGAGCAATTAGGCCGGGTGAAGTTGACCTACACGTTGGGAATGGAGCAAGAGTTGCTGCTGAACGTGTTGGCGTTTATGTTTTAGACTTACCCTCTGGTTTTAGACTTGAACTGAATAATTGTTATTTTGTTCCTTTTATTAGTCGCAACATTATTTCTATTCCTATGTTAGACATTGAAGGGTTTTTCCTTCCATTTTGAAAATAATAATTGTTATTTTTCGCTTAATGGTGATGTTTATGGAAATGCTCCTTTATCTAATGGTTTATATTTGTTGCATTGTGGACATGATATTCTTAATATACAAAACAAATGACTCAAGCTTAGTAATCATGAAAACCCGACTTACTTGTGGCATTGTAGGCTTGGTCATGCAAATGAGAATAGGATTGCAAGGTTAAGAAAGTTAAACTACTTAACCCCATTCGACTTTGAGTCTTATGGAAATTGTGAATCCTGTCTCAAGGGCAAAATGACCAACAAACCCTTTTCTGGGAAAGGGATTCGTGCCAAAGAAGTTCTAGAGTTGATCCACAGTGACGTCTGTGGACCATTGCCCACTCTAGCTAGGGGTCACTTCGCCTACTTCATCACTTTTACTGACGATTTCTCAAGATATGGATACGTGTATCTTATGAAACACAAATCTGAATCTTTTGAGAAATTCAAGGAGTTTAAAGCTGAAGTAGAAAAGTAACTTGGTAAGAGTATTAAGACTCTTCGATCGGATCGAGGAGGCGAATACCTTAGCCATGAGTTCATGGATTACTTGAAGTTACATGGAATCCACTCACAATGGACTCCTCCCGGAACACCGCAAATGAACGGAGTGTTCGAGAGGAGAAACTGAACCTTGTTAGACATGGTAAGTTCCATGATGAGCTTTTCCTCTCTTCCGACATTCTTATGGGGATACGCGTTACAAACCTCAATTTACATTCTGAATAGGATTCCATCCAAATCGGTTGAGCATACACCATATGAAATATGGTGTGGTAAGAAGCCAACTTTCTCACATATCAAAACGTGGGGTTGCCCCGCAATTGTGAAAAAGGTGCTCACTGATAAGTTGGAATCCAAAGGTGAAAAGGGTTACCTTGTGGGATATCCTAAGGAAACGAGGGGATATTGCTTCTATCTACCTGAGAAACAAACGATAATTGTTTCTAGGCAGACCAGGTTCCTCGAGGAAGACTATGTCTTTAGGGAACAAGGCCGTAAGATGATAGAACTTGAAGAAATTCAAGAACCACAGGATGACCAAGAGACTGATATCTTGTCAAATAAATATGACAAGGAATCAGTGGGACCATTTAGCACCTCTCATGGTGGAAGTTTATCACTTAGTGATCCTCTTTCAGCCAGTGGGAGCGTAATTGGAGTTGCATTGCCTTCGCAACAAATTCCAAGTGGGCTGAATGAGAACAGCATAGTTCAAACTCCCGCCCAAGAGGCATCTAAAAGTGTCGCTCTTGAGGACTCTCCGGACATCAATGAAATCGATGCACCATAAAATTTTCATGATCAGAATGTACAGCCTGCACAACCACAGCTCCATAAGTCCACTAGGATTCGTAATCCGCCCACTAGATATTATGGTTTCCTCGTAGAGGAACATGATGATATGGAGATCCCGAATAAAGACGATCCTAGAACTTAAACTGAGGCAACATTAGATGTTGACTCAGAGAAGTGGCATGAAGCCATGAAATTCGAGATGGACTCGATGTACACAAATCAAGTCTGGGACTTGGTTGAATTGCCAAAAGGGGTAAAACTCATAGGTTGCAAATGGGTCTACAAGTGTAAGACCGATACAAACGACAAGGTACAAACCTACAAGGCTAGGTTGGTAGCAAAAGGTTATAGTCAACGCGAAGGCATTGACTATGATGAGACTTTCTCACCTGTTGCCAAGATCAAATCCATTCGAATTTTACTTGTTGTAGCAGCACATTTAGATTATGAGATTTGGTAGATGGATGTCAAAACAGCCTTCCTCAATGGGAACATTGATAAGGAGGTGTTTATGACTCAACCGGAAGGTTTTGTATCTAAGCCAAAGTTTAATCTTGTGTGCAAGCTCAAACGGTCCATTTATGGACTAAAGCAAGCTTCTAGGAGTTGGAATATCCGATTTGATGAAGCTGTTAAATCGTTTGACTTCATCAGAAATTCGGAAGATCCATGCGTTTATCATAAACGCAGTGGGAGAAATATTGTTTTCATAGTTGTGTATGTCGAACAACATTCCTCTTATGCAGTCGGTTAAAGATTGGCTATCAAGGACCTTCATGATGAAGGATCTATGTGAGGCATGTTACATCGTAGGGATCAAGATCCATAGGGATAAATCCAAGAAGATGTTGGGACTGTCACAGTCAACCTACGTAGATAAGGTGTTAAAGTGATTTACGATGGAGAACTCTAAGAGAGGTTCTTTACCGGCATGTCATGGGATAAAGCTGTCTAAGAAGGATTGTCCTTCCACAGACGCTGATATCCGGCGCATGAAGGATATACCATATGCATCCGCAATTTTGGCTCCATCATGTATGTAATGACTTGCACAAGGCCAAATGTGGCCTTCGATGTTAGCACTACTGGTAGGTACCAGCAGAATCCAGGTGAACCTCACTGGATTGTTGTCAAGAACATTCTTAAGTACCTTAGGCGTACTAAAGACTGTTTCTTGGTCTACGGAGGACAGTCAGAACTAGTTGCAACTGGCTATGATGATGCAAGTTTCCAATCCGATTGTGATGATTACAAATCACAGTCGGGCTATGTTTTCGTTCTCAATGGGGGGGCGGTTAGTTGGAATAGTTCCAAACAAGAGACTACCGGGGACTCAACAATCGAAGCTGAGTACATTGCTGCGGCAGAAGCTGCCAAAGAAGCTGTCTGGATAAAACAGTTCTTAAATGAACTAGGGGTAGTTCCGAGTGGCAGTAGTCCAATAAAGTTATATTGTGACAATACTGGTGCGGTTGCGCAAGCAAAGGAAACGAGATCCAATTACAGAAACAATCATGTACCGAGGCGTTATCACTTGATAAGAGAGATAATCGTTAGAGGAGAGATAGAGTTAGAACGTGTCCCCACGGAGGATAACCTGACTGATCCTTTCACCAAGGCTTTGAGTGTTCATGTACACACTAGACATTTTGATGGTCTAGGGGTTAGACATGTAGGTGATTGGCTCTAGTTCAAGTGGAAGATTGTTAGTGTTAGTGTCCTAGAGACAATCATTTGTAAGGACATAATACTCAGATAATATTCAGTATTGATTTAATATTATTATTTGTTTAATATTAAATGTATGGCGTTACACTCATTAGAATAACATGTTTGATTGTTTGCATTTATTCTTATATGTGTTCCCTTGAGTCACTACTGTCATCGAGTGAGTGAGAACTCAGATAACTTAAGCATGATTCTTAAAAAGCCCCAATCAAGGATCATCAAGAAAGGGATATTGATGATGCAATGGAGATTGGTGTGCGATCTGCATCATACTCTTAGAGAGTGTAGTAAGATCTCACTTACTACGAGATACTAGGTATCTCATGATGGATACACAAATACCTTAGAGGGTATTGGTATACCCATCCGAGAAACCTTTTGATGTAGTTCCACTATATGTGTCTACCGGTGTCTCAGTTAGTGGGAGCGATGCGATACTCCTTTGACTTGAGGTCAATACGCACGACATATGTGGAGTGATGAACTTTGACCATGACCGACGCTTGCACCCGTCTATGGGTAGATATGACTTGGATTGGGTTCATCACGAAGTTCATGTGCATGGTAGTTGAGCCAAGAAAAGGATTCATTCCTCAAAGTGGATTTAGAGAGAATACTCATCTTCTCATCATAATTGGATCTAAGTCATTGGCCAATGTACGTCAACTTAGACTCTGTGACTAAGTGTGACACTAATGATCAATTAGTGATTAGAGATAAATTGATTGAGTTATTTGAATAGACACTTCATCATGTTCAAGACTAATCGAGTATTCGTGAATGAAAGGAGGAAATCGCAATTGTCCACGTTTCAGTTACAAGTAGTTGCAGGTTTCTCGCAACGTACCTCATATATTGAGAATGTTTGATTTATTGACTAGGGTTCAATTAAGACCGTTAGTTTGACTAATCAATCGGTATATGAGGGCCTATGGGTCACACAACAAGTAGTTCCCTTTTACGGATTATAGTTGGTTGATTAAATATTAAATTGGATTTAATATTTAATTTATGGAGAAGTAATTAATAATAAATTAATTTGGAATTAATTATTATTAATATTTAATTAAATTAGATTTAATTAAATAAGAATTCCCAATAATTATATTTGGAATATAATTATAGGATTTAATGTATATGGAAATAAATCGTAGAGATTTTCATATAAGGCATTTAAATCCGTAGAGATTTATATTTAGGGAATTAAATAAAAATGAATTAAATTATTTCAAGATTAGGGTTTTTATTTCCCTGATTGGGCTAGCTTGGGAAATAAGCTAAGCCTCCCTATATATACAAACTATTGGGATTCACAAATAATATCACTTCATATTCTCTCCATAAGATCTAGAGTTTGGATTTTCCTAGCAAATCTGTCTCGGGATTCAACGCCGGCAAATCCGTGCAAGTCCGTAATTGGGGATTACGTGGATACCGTAGTAGAGAAATCTGCTCTCGAGTTACTGTAAGATTTCTCGTTATGATTATTGTAATCAGTATGCAATTAATTGTTCGTTGTTGGTGAACTTTAATTTCCGCTGCACATGTGATTACGTGTTTTACATGCCTCTAGAAATGACAGTGGTATCAGAGCTCAGGCTCTTGTTTAATTGCATAATTGAATTGGTTTTATAATTATTTTTTAAAACCTGGTACGGTCAATTGGATTGACCGCACATGTATTATTTCAATTGGTTTGGGGTGTTGCTTATTTGAAAAACAAACACCCCCTTGTTTGTCTAATGATAGGCTCATCTTCCTAAAAAGAAATCATAGAGTTTTCTTGACTCATCGCCGCCTCTGCCCTTTGCTCGTCGCCGGTGCTCGTAGGCATCCGCGACACCACTTGAGTCGGCGGCAAAGCGCCGCGACTCGCGGTGCTCGTGAGAAGCCGCGACACACGGTGCTCGTGAGAAGCCGCAGCTCCGTGCGCGATGGCCAAATCGATTCGCCTCGCCTTGGACGCGATTCGCCTCACTCTGACTCGCCGCCAACACTTGGTTTTTCGTTCAATTTGATTGACCTCTATCTTGATTCTTCAGACTCGCGACCGTGCGTTTGTAGATCGGTTCGAGCCATGGAGGTGGGTCGCGTCGTCGTCTGGTTTCGATTTTGAATCGATTTTTGTTGGAATCGGCCGAGTCGCGTGGATGCGCCACTAGTTCGATTCGATTCGCGGTTACGAACCGCCGGTTTCGTGTCGATTCGGCCTCTTGGAGGGATTCGTGGCCCCGCACATTTCTCTACTTACCAACCGCGACGGCGAGTCGTCGCACGCGACGGTCATGGCGCTGAACTCATGCCATTCGTCTCACTGGAATTTTTTGTTTGTTTGTTGCCTTTTTTCGTTCTGATTATGCGCAACTTACTACCGTATGTTTGTTTTTTCGTATGCCCTAAATTGGTTGGACTATTTTGGGTGAATGATGAAACTGAACTCTAGTGATGAACTGTTCATGGATTTGGGAGTTGGTTTTGGATTGTTAGGAATTTTCAGATTGAATCTGAATTGGATGGGCGATGATGAGGGGAGGGATTGTGCCGAAATTGGATTTAGGATAGGCCCCTCCGTGCAATTTTAGAATTTGCACATGAGCCCTCGTAGAGAAATCTGCTTTCGAGTTACTGTAAGATTTCTCGTTATGATTATTGTAATCTGTATGCAATTAATTGTTCGTTGTTGGTGAACTTTAATTTCCGTTGCGCATGTGATTACTTGTTTTACGTGCCTCGATAATCCAACATCGAGTAATAGAAAGAACTAGATGACAATCATTAAGTTCTAATCTATAACTAAAGGGTAAGTCTAACACAAAAGTCCCCACACGTTCAGTAGCAACTCTTCCTCCGTTTCCACGTGTAAGACGACATCACCCGCCCTAACTGCCCTAGAATACAGGAGCCCCTTCACATTCTTATAAATGTGTGAGCCACATCCGGTATCTAATACCAAGTAGTTAGCGCTATTAGTGGACATGTTTATCTTAATAACAAACATACATGTTCTAGTGCTAGAAGCATCTAGTGCCTTCTTTTCAGCAACCAGAACCATACAGTCCTTCTTTCGGTGTCCTCTCCTACTTACAGTTGAGGCACACATCGTTGTCTACCCGCTCCTTCTTTTGAACACTATCTTAGTTATAGCAAACTCAAAAGTCTTGAGCATTTTGTGAAGTTTAGGAATGGTCGCATCAATCTTATTCATATTGTAGTTCATAATGAAGCTAAGATATGAATCGAGAGCGACTGGAGGATAACATAAATGAAAACGTCGGTCTTTTAGCTCAAAGCCTAAATTACCAAGTTTCTCAATTAGGCCTACCATTTTAAGCACATGAGGTGAAACATTCCCTTCTTCAGCTAACCAGCATCTGAACAGATCTCTCATCATTTCATAAATCTCAGAACGAGATTCAGAATCAAAGAGATCCTTCAGATGCTTGAGCATCTCGAAAGGACCCATTTTCTCATGTTGCCTTAAGTAATTCGGGAGTCATGCCGAGCAACATCACACACTGCATCTGGAAAGCATCCTCCTGATGCTTCTTCTGAGTTGCTACGTCAAACGTAACTGCCTCAAGAAACCAGCTGCAGGGGTAACAGGGATTGGCGTGTCCAACACATACTCAATCTTTTCTTGCCTTAGCACCAAACACATGTTTCGGTGCCAGTCCAAAAAATTTTGGCCTAGCCAATTTGTTTGTTTCCAAAACACATCTCAATAACAGTTATACATTTCAACTAACTAAGAGAAATAAAATAAAATGGGAATTAAACGCATAATTCCTATGAACAATATTCAGCAATCAAAATAAACATGGACTTTCTTTTGTGTTTATTTTGTCTCCATTATTTTCACATACTCAACGACCTCATCGGAAGAGTATGAATTTATATCAAATATAAATTGTAATGGACTAAGATCTACATTCTTATTATTACAATATCTGCTTTGGCTGATTACTGCAATAATAAAATTGGTAGGTCTCCAAACTAATTGCGAAATTGCAACTCCTAGTTGATTGAACCCAGTTCAATAGGATGTCCCCTAACTTTCGTTTCCCTGCTTTAGCTGGTGAAACAAAGTTAAGTTGGTTTATAACTTTTATAGGGACACTACGTGTCCCTATAAAAGTTCCGTTGAATGTAGATCCGAGCAAAATACTTTGGTCTTAAATACCCATTGGAACAAAATCCCCGGTTTACTTTAAATTTTGATGGAAAACATCGTTTCAATTTAAGGAAAAACCATATTTTAGTGACCAAAGTTTTTAAAGGCGGGGTATTAATTGCTTAATCGAGATCCAACATATTAATCTATATCACATTTGAGCAATTATTGGGCGCCGCCTACCCAAACATGATTTCATACGGACTAACATTTATATGGGCGCCGTCTACCCAAACAATTAATATGATCCGACAATTATTGGGCGCTGCCTACCCAAACATGACATATACGGACTAACAAGTATTGGGTGCCGCCTACCTAAACAATTATAATGCGGACATAAATATGCTAACTCACAAGTTAACACAAGTGGGAATTGATAATCGAAATGCAAAACCAAAATTTATAAAATCTAATTTTAAGAATTTAGTTTAGCCAATTTCCTTTAATTATCAAAAGTTTTAATTAATCAAATTAATTAAACTTAATTAGTCCAACTAATAAAATCGCCTTTTAAGTCCAAGTTAACAAAATCCTGAAATATCCAAATTAATAGATTTTAATTTATTAGATTTTAGGGGCTCAGGTGCTAATTTCTAAAATTGCACTGGGAGGACTCAAACAAATCAATTGCAAACCAGTCCTCCCCACATCACCGTCCAACCAAACAGGATCCAATCTGTAAACCGACATAACCCGATCCAATTTCCAAACTAAAATTTTCAGTTCATCGAACATCATTCAAAAGAATCAATCGAAAACCATGAACAGTAGAAGAACAGTCCAGAAAATAATTAGATATAGCGGTGAATGCAACACATCAGAAGACCGAAACCAAGGCGGCGCAAACGAATCGCCGCCGCGTGAACACGATGTGACGCGAATCGCACCCTAACTTTTCAGAAATCGTGTATCACGCTTGCGCGTTGCATCATTCAAATCGACAAAGCGCAACGGCGCGTGAAAGAAACCCCCACCGCAATACACCGGCGCGGGTTATTCCGCTCCACCACTCGAAGCGGCTTGGCGAATAGCCGCCGCGACACGGCCCATGCGATGAATCGCTATAAGCGATGGTTCGGTGGTCGAATAACTCCACCGTTGTTGTAACCCTCCAATGCAAATCGATATCACCGAAGACGACGATGTGAATCGCCATCATTCGCGAACTAGAGACGCGCCTTGGAGTCGCACTAGAGAGGCAGATTGAAAAACCCAGCGCCATCATCGTCGGCCTAGGGATCCTCGTGAAGCGTCGCGAGACGCGGCGGTGCACCGCCGTCTCGAGCGTCGTCGCGCAGGTCTCCCTGCCAGCGAAGTGGCGCGCAGCGATGATGGTGATTAGGGTTTTACGAAAAACCCAATTTGAGAGCCAGCGAGGAAGATGAATCCAAAGGGGGCGAAATTAAATGTGTGTATAATGAAGTATTAAAAACAACCAAACACATAGCAATTTTCGTACATCCCTAGAAAGGCAAAACTCAATTGGTGCGGTCATGGTATTATAGACTGTACCAAAGTTTGATTAAAAAATTTAATTTAATTTAATCAAACAATCAATTAGCAATTAATCAAGAGCCTGAACTCTGATACCACTGTTGGAATTTAGAGGCACGTACACAAGTAATACATGCGCAGCGGAAATAAACAGTTCACAAACAACGAACAATTAATTACATAATTAAATACGAGTAAACGTAAACAAAATTCTTATAGCAATTCGTACACGGATTCCTCAACTATGGTATCCACGTAACAGTCGTTTACTATTTTGCATAGATCTACCAGCGTTGAATCCCCGAGATGAATTTGCTAGGAAAATTCAAACTTAGAGATTTTATGGAAAAAATATGAACTCACGTAATATGAATTCCCAAGAGCTCATATATATAGGAGAGGCACAACTTAAATATTAAGCTAACCTTTATTAGGAAAAATCCTAATAAAATAAATCTCTTAGATTTATTTCCCACATATAAAATCTCTACGGATTTAATTCCATGTATATCAAATCTCTACGGATTTGATTCCATATATATTAAATCCTATAATAATAATATTCCATATATTATTATTGAGAATTCTATTTAATTAAATCTAATTTAATTAAATGGCAATAATAATTAATTCTAAATATAATTATTATTATATTCTCCATAAATTAAATATTAATACCCAATATAATATTTAATCAACCAACTATAATTAGTAAACAACCGTTAGTTGTTGTGTGACCCATAAGCCCTCATATATCGAGTGATTAGTCAAACTAATGGTCTTAATTGAACCCCTAGAAATTAAATCAGACATTCTCAATATATGAGGTACGTAGCGAGAAAATGTGCAACTACCTGTAACTGAAACATGGTCTATTACGATTTCCTCATTTCATTCGCGAATACTCGATTAAGTCTTGAACATGATGAAGTGTCTATTCAAATAACTTAATCATATTATCACTAATCACTAATTGATCATGTATGTCACACTTAGCCACAAAGTCTAAGTTGACGTGCATCGTGCCGATGACTTAGATCCAATTATGATGAGAAGATAAGTATTCTCTCTAAATCCACATTGAGGAATGAATCTTATTCTTGGCTCAACTACCACGCACATGCACTTTGTGATGAACCCAATCCAAGTCATATCTACCCATAGACGGGTGAAAGCGTGGGTCATGGTCAAAGTTCATCACTCCACACACGTCGTGCGTATTGACCTCAAGTCAAAGGAGTATCGCATCGCTCCCACTAACCGTGACACCCGTAGACACATATTGTGGACTTACATAAAACAGTTTCTCGGATGGGTATACCAATACCCTCTAAGGTATTTGTGCATCCACAATGAGATTTCTAGTATCTCGTAGTAAGTGAGATCTCACTACACTCTCTAAGAGTATGATGCAGATCGCACACCAATCTCAATTGCATCATCAATATCCCATTCTTGATGATCTTTGATCGGGGCTATTTGAGAATCATGCTTAAGTTATCTGAGTTCTCACAACTTCAATGACAGCAATGACTCATGGGAACACTTTATGAATAAATGCAAACAATCAAACATAATATTTAAACAAATGTATTTCCATACAATAATATTAAGTGAACTATAATATTAAATCAAACTGAATATCATTGAGTATTATGTCCTTACAATAAATTGTCTCTAGGACACTAACACTAACACATACGTGTAGTTTAACATACCAAAAACAATAGTTTCGGCAAGCCACATCATCTCTTCACGGCCGGTGGAAAAAACGTGTATTAATTTGCAACAACATCAAAGGTTGGGCTTTTATATAATAATTTTAAAGGTCGTGATTAAATTGATATTTGATCTAAAGGTCGTGTATTTATTTAGAATTACCCTTTAATGTAATAAATCATAAATTTAAGTGCGATAATTTACAAATTTTTAAAATACACTATTAAATTAATAATGCACCTGATACATACAACGTCTTGTCAAAATAATATATATATGTCCATGGTAATATATAAGTGGATCTCATGTGCATGCAAGTGTACCGTACACTCATAGTGTATTTTAAAATCATTTAACTTGTTATATTAAAAAATACAACATATTTATACTGAATTGTGCAATTATTAATATGCAAAAATGGTTACATGGTTCAGTGTAAACAAGTTGCATATTTCAGTATAACAAATTGCATGGTTTTAAAATGCACTACGAGTGCACGATGCACCTGAATGCATATAAGACTTAGCGGATATTTTTTCAACACACTACTCTTTACTCTTAAGCCCAATTTGCTTCACAAGATTGAGTAAAATCATTAGATTGATTGAACTGAATTATTTTAATCAAGATATATGTTGTTTGAATTAAACTATATATTTGAATTGTAAAATTGCATCTCTTTATTATGTATTGAAAAATTAATATTTATGTTTGAATTGGAGGATTAGTGGAATACATGTTGAAACATCATAAATGTCTTTCACATAGGATAGACTTGATCATATTAAGTACAAAAAAAAGGATAACATTATAATATTATATTTACGAAAAATTATATCTCACCTTACACGTGGAATATGTTTATCCCTCAATATAGGGAATAAGGGTCCACTTGATAAGACACTAAAAGAAAATGGGGAAATAGTAATAATTAAAGGTCAACCACTATGAAGTTATTGATTGCATTATTATGGCTTAGTTAGAAACTCAACAATGTGTATTATTTGAGTAAATGATTAAAGAGGAATAATTGATTACGTACTTCTATTTTCATTACAAATATATCAAAACTGTCAAGTAATATTAATTTAAATGATTTTTGATATCACCAATCAAGTGAGCCCTAAATATATTTTAGTACTCGGGCTAAAAATATATCCTGACCCCTCATCTAATAAATCAGACGGCCTATTATTTTAGATTAGAACGTGATCACAATTTATCTCAATCTATCCCACGAACCAAACAAAATTCATTACATAAAAACAAAATTCATTACATTTATATATACGTACAGACGCACACAACTTGTTCTTGTGATTTGAGGTAGAGTTAATTACATCACATGCAATTTGCACTTGGCCACCCCTTTTCCAATATATGAGTTGTTCGGAAGAAATGGTTGAATATTCAAGATTAATCAACCTACGTTTTCTTATATATAACTTAAGCACATTATTTGGTCTCAAAATGCCACAAATTCAAGTGTGCAGGGGGGTTGTGTGACTAAGATGTTTAATTAAACAAACATTAAGTACCAATTTTACTTTTCAATAAACATTATCACGATAATAATTAGTATACTTTAAAAAAAATGCCATAATTTTGAGATACCATGTCTACTTCTTTTATCGACATATTAGAGAAAGTATTGATAATTCTACATGAAGTATATATCCTTTCAACTTTTTGGTAGTATATAAATCATCCTAGATTTAAGTCAATGCTACTAAAAGTCAAACGAGTTTACAACTACTATAATGCTGGAAAACTAGGTCATGAGCTGGAAAAAAAATGTCACACTTTTTTCAGCCTTTCACGAGTTCATTAATTAAAACTATACGACTTCTTCAATTCTTATGCCTATATATAGAGATACACAAATCCATATTTTTATGCAGTGAAAACTAAAATCAAAACTAGCATTAATTAGCACTCAAATGACTAGACCTCCCTTCTTATTCATTGTATTTCTAATTTTTGTCCTTGTGATTTCGTTCATGGGCGCAACCTTTGCCTCGAGGCCTCTAGGGTCAAAATCGGAAGATTACACAACATTTTCACCGAAAAGTATTCAGAAAAAACATCGATTCGGGGGTAAAGAAGTCAAAGGTTGTTTGCCGAAAGGGAGACGACATTCTTCGGCTCCGAGCCGATACATAAACGACCATCCTCTTGGCTCAACATTGTGTTCTTCAATGGATCATCGAGTCAATAAGCCATGAACATGATACAAAAGGTTTTATTTTATGTTTATATATATAGTCTTGTTATTATAGTACTTCTCATATTATTATTATTATTATTTTATTTTGTTTGTGAATGTATATAGAAAGATGTGTGGAAAAATATAGGAAAATGTATTTGCAATTGTATCATGATGTCTTGGATATTTATGTAAGATACTTATGTTACATGCAGATGATGCTTGCTTCTCTTTTAACTTTTATTTATTTTATTTTGATAAGGTAGAGACGAGAAACCCCTTCACCCAATCGATTGGTCCCTCGATCGGTTTTATTTTTTATTATTCATAGTGCACGATGTCATGACAAAAATACTATATTACACTTGTTGAGGAATGAGACCACCTATTCCATAATTAGTATTACACTTTGTATTCCATAATATGAATGGATGACATGTGGAATAATAAAAAATATCCAACGAACAATCATACCCTAGATCCATGTGTTAAAAATTTAAAAGGGCGGAAAACGAAAAGTGGAAGAGGGGAATTAAAACAACTTGTTGAAGCCGAATTCTATTTATCATTGCTGAAGTGTATATTTGTCTAGAATTATATTATACATACTCCTATAATTTTTATTTCGTTAGGCTGATGGACCATAAACTGGATATATGCAGCCCAATAAGAGTTTTGGACAGAGTCGCTTACATTTGGCCCACTTAATATTTTGTTAAAATTGAATATAGTCTACTACAGTGTATATAATCATCATTTATTTTCTCATCAAATATATATAGAAATTGAACACAGTTTATAGATTCACACAATCACACCAAATCAAGCTTCAATTTTATATCCTATTTCAATAATATATTTCACTCCGCTAATGTATGTTAAGTGAGCAATCTCCATTAAATCAATGTGTATGTTAAGTGAGCAATCTCCATTAAATCAATGTGAAACAGAATAAAATCATCAACTAAGATTAAAAAAAAAAGGTTAATTTAATATATGTCTCAGTCTCTCAGTCTCACACAAGAATTTTATTGTGTTACATATGTAATGACATGTAAAATGGATCTATCAAAATTTTCCATTTATATTTAAAGCCCGTTTATTTAGTGGTATGAGATTTAAAGAATATAAAATTATGTGATGTATTTTACTTCCACTTGTGATAAATTTGACATTTTCATATTTTTATGAAGATGTATTATAATATGAAATACACATGATATGTATAGTTCTTGATATTATCAATTTCACATTGAATGTGGTATGTATATTCCAACTAAAATGGAAAAGACATCAGCAATAACAAACGCTTGTGAGATATATTCTATTCCTTCTTTTACAAGGGTAACAAATGAGTTCTTAATGTAATCGATCGTTTATTGCAATTCGGTCCCAGCACAATTTGATGCAATTACTTTAACACAAAAATTCATATGCATGAGATGAGGTACAATTTAGCACAATTAACACCCACTCTTCCTAAAATATTAAAGCGTCAATTTTTAAATTACATCACATCTCATTATGAAACGGTCTTACGCGAGTGTGTCTCTTAATTCAATTTTGAGACTTAGACTCAATCAAATAAAATGACAAGTGTGGGGACAATAACAGTTTCAACAACTTCATTAATACAAGTCTGATTTTAAATATCAGATCCAAGAACACAAGTGCATATAAGCAGTAAAATGTGCATGACATCATTAAAACACGTGATAAACAAAACACGGTCTTGTGAGTTGATTTGACTAGAGATAAAATTAAAATAAAATAATAAATAATGTATGAAAATTGAGTGGTTTGTTTAGGCCCTTTAGGGGTTCAAAATGAGGACAATAAAAGGGAATAGAAAAATTTGCCGAATTAGATAATCAGGAATCTTATCAAGTCTAGTGTTAGGCTATCTGGTTGTCCCCATTAATGCGTGAATTAGAAAATTGATTTGAATCCATGTCTCCTCGATTTTATTTGTAAAACGAGTGGCTTAAAATTCAGCATCACTTGAAAAATATCGGCATATAATTAACAAATTCATCTGTAATCTTCATCGGGGAAACTGCATTTCTAATTATAAAAATTTATGTGGGTTCGAGTTGTTGGAGTAAATTCTATTTTTGTAATATCACAATTATATATATGTACTATTATTATTATCCAGAAATGATATTACTGTTATGCATGCAGAGAAGGAAGCACCTACATTGCATTGGGGGTCAAGTGCCCTCACAACTTTTTTTTAACTGTATTTATAATATATACATACATATTGACAATTGATACTTTTGCCATTCTTATTTAAACATTTACTTCCTCCGTACCGTGATTGTTGCAACACTTACCTTATTTGGACGTCATAACATTACTGCAACACTTTCAAAATGAAAACAAATACTCCCTCCGTCCTGATTTTGATTATCCGCTTTCCATAAATAGCCGTCCTAATTTTGTTTATCCATTTCCAAATAAGGCAATAAAACAACATTCAATACTATTTAATATTATTATTTCTCTCCACCAAACTCACTTTACATCATTTAATACTATTATTTCCCTCCACCAAACTCACTTTACTCACTTTACACCATTTAATAATATTATCTCCTACTTTTTCTTAATCTCCGTGTCTACAGTAAATGGATAATAAAAAATAGGACGGAGGGAGTATAATATTAATACACTCACAATACCCTTATTTTATTCCACTCAAACTCACTAAAATTCACTTTACTTGGTTTGCGGTCCATTTTGTGTTGAAATAATAATGGGACGGAGGGAGTATTATTTTTACGAATTTTAATATTAGAGTTATTTAGTATTAAAAGGGGTTAATTTATGATGAAAGTTAAGTGATAAAATAATTACATTTGTGTAAATTAAAGTATTAAACGAGATAAGATTGACTTTAGTATGAAAAAAATAATGACATATGATGTAATATTGATATGTTTGAAGAGTTTTGTTAAAAAGATAAAATTATTTTATTACCAGTTAAAATTAAATAATTGATGTACATTTTTTACAAATATTCAAATAGAAAGGAGTCGGAGAAATTGTATATTATTTCTGTAAAGGTACATCTTACATCCTTATTCTTTGGAATGAAAATTTCTCATTTTTTCAAACAATTTTTTTTTGTTATATTTAATATTCAAATATTAAAGAGTTGAATCGGTTGCTCATTTGTTTGATTAGACTTGACATAAGTGTATGCTGTGTTTTTAAAACCTTTCAAGCTTGTGTCTCCGTTCTGAAAATTTTATGGATCCGTCCCTGCTGTTATGCATAATAGTTACTCCCTCCATCATGTTTTTGATTGGTCATTTCACTTTTAGCTCGTGGTTTAGCGAACGAGTTGTTTATTAGTATATGAAATGATAACGTGACTTTTAAGGAGGTGTAGGATAGATGAAGGGTAGGATTATCATATCTCACCTTAAAAATCTATTTATCATTTCAAATATTAATAAACAACTCACTCGCTAAAACTCGAATCAAATAATAAATGGACAATCTAAATCAGAATGGAGGTAGTATATTATATTTTGTATATATCTCATTTATATGAATGTTATTCTAAAATTAAGTAAAAACTAAAATTGAATATACAATTGTATATGAAGTCAATATCAACATTAACTAGCTTTACAATTGTATTCTTTAGAAGAAGAAAAAAGGGAAACAGGAAAAGATTTCCCAGTTGTATTCTATTACAATATACAAGTATTTCACTCTATGTTTGTAATTTGAGATTTTGAGAAGAAAACATTTTACATTTATCATATTAAATTATTTTTTCTTATTATATTGATCATTTATTTTTTTGGGTATTGGAATGCCTTGAACACTGATGATATGAACCCTTCAACAAGTTGGTCGGGGTCCGGGGGCAGCGCGCCCTGATTCGAGAGTTCTGGGACAATGTCTCTGATTTTTACGATGTATGTTATGTTTGAATGCAGTTTTTATTTTGAGGCTCACTTTAGAATATATATATATATATATATAACCATTCTAAATAATAAATGAGATTCTCTCTCTTGTCTGTGAACATAGTTAACATATTGTTAGTGAACCACGTAAAATCTGTGTTATTTATTTATCGCTATATATATATATATATATATATATATATATATATATATAACAATGAGTTCAGAACTTGTTTTATGTCACCAAATTCTCACTATGTTAATTAATTTGATGAACAAAAAAACCTTACACATATACATATGATTAAGACTACCAGGTGCACTGTGCATTTCATAATATATTTTAAAAATATACAATTTGTTTATACTGAAACGTGCATCTTGTTTCACTAATATAGATTGCACATGTCAGTGTAAATTAATTGTATGTTTTTTTAAAAAAAAACTATGAAATGCACAGAAAAAGGAACAGGAGAACAAAAATATGAAAAAGTCGTACGTTCAACTGGTGCACGGATCTAACATCCGTGCACTCGCCCCAACTCTACCCATGTATCCACAGAATATAGGTCATTTTTTTTAAATGAGTCATTCAATTTCTTGAGTGCACGTAGAGATGTTAAACGGGTTGACCCTAACCCATTAGGGTCAGTCTATAGGGCCGCGGGCTAAACGGTCTCGAGCCTTAACCGGTTAATTTAAACGGGCCACTAATAATTGAGACCCAGCCCTAACCCTAACCTTAACCCTAACCCTAGCGGGTTACTGGCTAAACGGGCCACATAACGGGCTCCCAATAAATTTTGAAAAATTATATATATCACACATTATCCTCTCTTCAAAAAGGTTCTGTACTACGTCTTTGAAAGAAGAAACATGGCATGTAATAGAACATCTAGATGATAGTTGAAACTCCAATTCTTCAAAATTAAACAACAGATGATAGTTGATACTCCAGCATCTAGATCATAAGTCATAAGTCCAAACACAATTTATAGGAACAGAGCAATAAAAATAAGAAGATGAAGACTAACATGACCTTTTCCGTTTAGAGTTAAATAAATTAGTCATGACTTGATATTAATCTTGAAATTAATGTTACATATCCAAGATCCCACCTTTATAAATTAGTCATGACTTGGTATCTATGTTGCACAGATTCTTCTAAAAAAACCACGGTGCAAAGATTTCGGATACTCCAAAGTCGCGAGTGCGATTCGGCGTGGGATTTCATGACCTGGACGCCACGTGGCGAATCCATAAATAATTTTTAAAAAAAAAATAGGATATGTGTATCCGATATGCTGGAACCGCGTATCCGATGCAGGAAGGGTGCGTGAGTGGTTATTTTTTTAAAAAAAAAATTGTTTATTTTTACAATTTTTTAAGACTAAAATCTGTATGGTCATTTTATTAAGTACTAAATGTATTATTTGAATTGACCATTGTTATGCAATATAATTTAAATTGAAAATATATCATTTTTTTTTTATTGAATTCCTTAATATAACTTATGTATTGAACTGATGTTATTTGAATTAATGTTTTTTACTTAATTACATTAAATTATTGAAAATGCTTAAGTTTTATGTGAATTACATACATTTGATATGCTAATTTTAAAATTTTCATATATCTTATAAGTGTTATATATAATAAAATATAAATAAATAGACGTATCCTTGTCGTATCGCACTCTATTTTTTTTGAAAATCGGTATCCCTGTACCCGTATCTTATCGCACCTGCACCCCCGCACCTATGCAACATAGCTTGGTATTAATCTTGGACTAACTTATAAAATTATTGAAAAAATTATATTATATATATTAACATAACACAAGGTGGGCCAATCGGGCTGGCCCAGTTAACCGGCGGGCTAGCCCGTTTAGCCCGCGGGCTTATCGGTCCGGGTCAAAAAGGCCAAGTTTTAAACGGGCATACCATTGCTCGGCACTAACCCTACATATAATAGGTTTAAACAGGCCGACCCATTTAGCCCGACCAGGATTAATATCTCTAATTGCACGGTGTATTTGGGTGCCAAGAGACCCACTCTAAAAATAATTGCCTATATTAATTTTGAACTTGTAATAATTAATAAAATTCCTAATACATAGGTAACTTAATTTTCTTTTTTTAAATTCAAATATATATATATATATATATTTAATCAGACAAGAAATAAATTTTATTCCACAGATTCTTAACCATAAGGTGTTGGGATAACAATTGCCAGGATTTATCTGGATGAACTCATAAACACAAATTTAAATTAACAATTATTACTAGCATGAATTTACCTAAGTGAATTCAAATAATAATTACACCAACAACAACATGCAAATAAAATTCACGTAAAAGATCCTAGCATGCAGAATTTCTAGGAGTCTAAGTAAACGTACCCGTTGGAGAGACAATCTGAGATGAACAGGATCAAGTAACTGACTACCAACCAAAAGTCCTTCACAAGTATTCCCAAGTCCTCGCTCAATAACCCGGTAGGAGGTTCTCCAATGAACGATTTATAAAACAAAGGAAAATAAAATTGTTGCACCACCTTTGTGGATTTCTAATATTTCCAACACATGGAATTGCACTGGGGATGAAAAATTCATCCCCTATTTATAAGAGGGGTGTTGGTCGAAATTTTAGGGTTAATTAGGGTTAGGAAATATCTTTTCTTGATCTCCAAGAAATCTTAAATATATCTCATATATTCTTCTTTCCATGTGTATTTTTCCACAAAAATCTCACACCCTTATTTACCCTTAATTTTGGAAAAAAAACAAGAAGATTTGCAAGATTGGATCTTTCTTGAATTTATGAGATATTCTTGTATTCCAAGAATACATATCTTTCTCCATAAAATCTTTTCAAGAAAATCAAGAAAATCTTTCTTCCCTTTCTTATTCAAAATTTTCGAAAAATCCTCATTAAAGAAACCAAGTGGGAGATTTCTTGAATTTATGAGATAATCTTGTATTCCAAGAATACTTATATCCTTTCCATAAAATATTTTCAAGAAAATTTCTTCACCCTCTTTTTTCTTTAAAATTTTCGAAAAAAATCAAGAAATATTAGGCAACAATCATTTATTTTATTTTAATCACCTTTTATTTATTGGACTATAATTGGGCTACTTGAAGGGCCTTTAGGAGAATTAAGATGGACCTTCCAATGGACTTCTGAATTCCAATATTGAGACACAATATAATTCAACCCATTAATATTAATTAATACCACTATATAATTAATATTGCACTATCCAATCTTAACCCATATTACGGTAATATGGCTCCCGGTCATTATTTTTCGTGTTTAAGATTATTTAGTACATTAATTAATTAAGCCACTGAAAAGCTTTATATTAATTAATATCTTGATCCTTGGAGTAAGGACATCTCATCTTTATTATCCATATCGGAAAATTAATTCCACTTGCAAGATTTGGTATGATAAAGGTTCCGAGCCCACCAAGGGGACCAATCACGCAAGACTTTGCAAGCACACGATTCTCTGTATTAATCTTAGCAACTGTCGTAGAATTAATATTATTGCCCAAGATATAGGGTATCGAAGTCTCAGTGATTTTCTTCCCATTTATAAGTCAAAACAATAATTACTAATCGCACACGGTCCTTATTAAGTGACAGAGATTAAGAAATCAACAACCACTGAGGTCTAACTTTTCATCCCATAAGTCAGTGCGAATGAGTTTATCCTCTCTGCAGGTCCGCTTCAACGCATCGAATGCACTAGTGTAATCTCTTGGTCAAGACAAGCCAATCTGAGCCTTACACATCAACTTCTACCAATAGACTTTTCGGGTCTATCTAAGTTGTGAAACACGCACTAGTTTACAAGGGACTGTTAACGTGATCTTCTGTGATCTGGTATCACCACGTTAAATACAATGTAACATGTGTTATTATATGAACAATTTGCAATAAATATATATAACATTCAATCATATTTAAAGCAACAACGATAAATAATTTATTTCAGTAAATAAGTGTTTAATACATAGGTTATACAAAGTAAAAGCATACTTTCACGTATAACCCCAACAATCTCCCACTTATACTCAAAGTCTGCTTTTAAGTATACCACAGCACGTCTAATGTATTATACAGTGACATCTAATGTCACCTACATCAACCTAATAATATATCTCCCACTTATACTCAAAGCAGATTGGCAACGCTCTTGACACCCATTCCTTCCACATGTCTCTCGAATGTTAACAGAGGCAGACCCTTTGTGAATGGATCAGCAAGGTTGTCTTCCGACGCGATCTTTGCCACCTCTATATCTCTTCTCTTAACGATTTCTCGTATAAGATGGTATTTCCTTTCAATGTGTTTGCTGGCCTTGTGAGCTCTCAGTTCCCTTGAATTTGCAACTGCTCCGGCATTATCACAGAAAATCGTGATGGTGCTGGGCAAATTCTGAACAACGTCCAAGTCCACTAGGAAGTTCTTGAGCCACACCGCTTCTTTCGCTGCTTCACAAGCAGCTACATATTCGGCTTCCGTGGTAGAATCTGCGATGCATTTCTGCTTAACGCTTCTCCATGTTACAGCTCCTCCCCCCAGACAAAACACACTACCCGATTGAAAATCTATGTTCGATTAGAAATCCGAGTTCTTGTATCCAACTGGAAACAAAATGTCCGACTGGTAAACCAGCATTCTATCCCGAGTTCTTTTCAGATACTTTAGAATGTTCTTTACGGCAGTCCAGTGTTGATTTCTGGATTACTTTGATATCTTGCCACCATGCCAACGGCGTAGCAAATATCCGGTCTCGTGCACAACATTGCATACATAAGACTCCCTACTGTCGACGCATAAGGAATGCCTTTCATGTCATTTATCTCCCCTTGTGTCTTGGGACACATGTCTTTTGATAGATGGATTCCGTGCCTGAAGGGTACAAAACCTTTCTTGGAATCTTGCATGTTGAATCGCTTCAAAACAGTGTCTATTTATGAAGCTTGCGATAAGCCAATCATTCTTTTCTTTCGATCTCGAATGATCTTGATCCCAAGAATATGACCGGCTTCCCCTAAGTCCTTCATATCAAACTATTTTGACAGTCATACCCTTACGTCTGACAAAACCTTTACATTGTTTCCGATGAGCATAATATCATTTACGTATAATACTAAGAGTACCAAGGCAGTTCCATCACACTTCTTATACACACAACATTCAAACTCGTTTTGATCAAACCCATAAGACTTGATTACATGATCAAAACATTGGTTCCAAGCCCGAGATGCTTGCTTTAGTCCATAAATGGACTTCCTCAGCTTGCAAACAAGGTGTTGTTGGCCTTTCGCGATGAAACCTTCGGGCTGTTGCATATAGATTTCCTCGTCAAGACTCCCGTTAAGGAAAGTTGTCTTGACATCCATTTGCCAGATCTCAAAATCTAGATGCACACCTATTTCCAAGAGAATACGGATGGACTTAAGCATGGCTACAGGCGAAAAGGTTTCTTCATAATCGATACCCTCCTTTTGAGTGTATCCCTTTGCCACAAGCCTAGCTTTAAAGGTCTCGACCTTCCCGTCAGAACCTCTTTTTCTCCTGTAGACCCACTTGCATCCAATGAGTTTTACCCCACTGGGTGGTTCCACTAGCTCCCACACTTGATTATGATCCATTGAGCCCATCTCGGCTTCCATCGCAGTTTGCCAGTATTTAGAATCGTTATCTTGGACCACCTCCTTGTAGGACCAGGGGTCTGATTCATTATCCCCGAGGACCAAATCCAAAGATTCTCCTATCCCCATGAATCTCTCAGGTTGTCGAACAACCCTCCCACTACGACAAGGTTCCGATTGTGTCGGTGTGACGCTTGACATATCAACTTGTACAGCTGGTATATGAGTTTGCCCTCTTATTTCGTCTAAGGCAATCTCACTTTTGGCTTTCTATTGTTCATAAAGTGTTCTTCCAAAAATCTAAAGTGTGTACTTATTACCACCTTTTGATCTTCGGGACCATAGAACATACACTCTTTTGTTCACATGGGATATCCTATAAACAGCCTTATTTCCGAACGTGCATCCAACTTACCGGCTTCCTTGTCTAGCACGTATGTCGGACACCCCCAAATTCTAAGATGTCTCAGACTGGGTTTGCGCCCAGTCCACAACTCTTTAGGGATTTTGGGAACCGATTTGGATGGTACCAAATTCTGAACATAAGCCGTTGTTTCCAAGGCATAACCCCAAAACGACTTGGGAAGATCTGAATAATTCATCATGGATCTGACCATTTCTAAGAGTGTTCTGTTTCTTCGTTCTGCAACCCCGTTTTGTTGAGGGGTTCCAGATGCAGTCAACTGGGAAACAATGCCCTCGTCTGACAGGTAGTTCCAAAACTCATCGCTGAGGTATTCGCCTCCACGATCAGATCATAGAAACTTGATACTCTTTTCCATATGATTCTCCACTTCGGCTTTGAACTCTTTGAATTTATCAAAGGTTTCCAACTTGTGTTTCATCAGGAAAATGTACCCGAACCTTGAGTAATCATCAATGAACGTCACGAAATACTCATAGCTACCTCTAGCTTTGGTTGACATTGGACCACACACGTCAGTGTGAACAATTTGCAACACTTCTGTGGCTCTATTCCCCTTGGCTCCAAATGCCTCTTGGTCATTTTACCCTCCAAACATGATTCGCAGGTTGGAAATGGTTCCATCTGTAGGTCCGACAATGAACCATCTTTCACCAACCTTTGGATCCTATTTAGATTAATATGACCCAACCTTAGATGCTAAAGAAGTGTCTTGTTCACCTTTTCTGAACGTTTTCTCTTATTGCTTGAAATAGTCGATGTGTTAAAAGATGCATTTTGTGAGTGGTGTGCACAGTTAATAGTATAGAGATTGTTCCTTAAAGTTCCATGACAGATAAACACATCGTTACGAAAAACAGTAACTTGTTTATAAAAACGAACAAAATATCCATCAACAAATAGTTTTGAAACTGAAATAAGGTTTTTACGAAAAACAGGAATGTAAAGAGCATCTCTTAAAACTAAAGTCTTGTCTTCAAAAGACAGGTGCACGTCTCCCACTGCTACTCTCGTAGCATTGCCCAGTGTGATGAGGATCTCACTTCCACTAAGTTACCGGGTCAATTTGAACCCCTGTAACGTGAAACAAACATGATCAGTGGATCACGTATCCACTACCCACGAGTGGGTAGCATACGCCGCTAAGAAAGATTCAACAACAAGTGCATGAGAATTACCTTTCTTCCCATTCCTCTTAGGTTTGGGACAGGAAAACCTCCAATGTCCTTTCTCACCGCAGTTGTAGTACTTCCCCTTTGGATTCTTTCTGACACCCAACCATTTGACCGTCTTATCTCTACTGTTCTTTGTGTTGAGGTTTCTTTGGTTGCGATAATTCATTTCTTCATCAATCTTGCCTTCCATTGGCCTAGATTTTGATAAGAGATTTCTAGTCACCAAAGCTTGGTCCTTTTGTCCCAAATGCTTCTCTATCGTCTCCAAAACTTTTGGTAGAGTTTCCATAGTGAACATGTGATCACTCATCACATAACTACAGTAAAACTCATTGAAGCACTTTGGAAGAGTTAGAAACACAAAGTCGACCTGTGCCTCATCACTATACTTAGCACCGAGATAAGCAAGTTTGTCAAAATGACGCTTGACCTTGAGAACATGGTCCCTTACGGGTGTTCCCTCTGTCATATGCAGCATCGCCACGTCATTCGCGATTAAACTGATTGATCATGCGGTTTTCTGTTAGAAACATGTCTTCGAGGCTTTGCATAATTTCCGCAGCAGATTCAACCCCTTCGTGAATGTATCTCAAATCTTCAGACATGGATGTCAGGATTATACATTTCACAGGTCCGTTGATACGCTACCAGTCATTATACAAAGATCTCTCCGCATCACTTGATCTTTCGGTTGGTTTGCTATGCTTAGGTGTCGTTAGAACCCAAATGTGCTTCGGTGAAACTAGGATAATTTTCATTTTTCGTTTCCAAACGATATAGTTATCACCAGTAAGTTGATGTTCTTTGAGCATATACTTCAGTGGATTAAAAGGTTTTGACATGCTGAACTGAAATAAATAACAATTTGTATAAGTACATATTTATCACACAATTCGATCACACTATTCATATCAAAATCTCAAAACAATATGAATATGCATCAGCCGACATATCAAAACAGTTTAAATAGGTCACGTTGGGTGATCTGTCTATTTAAACACATTCAAGCAGGTTACAAACAGGAACAATTACAAACCTTTAACTCAAAATTTATAGTCGGCTCCCACTTGACCAATATAAAATTGACAGGGACTTCGGAGAAGTATATGCATATCAATTTTATACCTAAGTAATAACCATAATTAAATACAGAATTATTACTTCGCTTTGAACGTGCCTCGTTGGGAGGGTCATCGTCGCCACTAATAATAATTCACAATCATCCTTTTGGGAATTTATTCATGTGAAAACCATCTTTTGGCCGTTCCGTTGGGGAAATTTCTCCCAAAAGAATTCACAAATAAATAAATCATGGAGGTCAATATTGAAGTAATTTTATTATCCGGAATAAAATTTATCAATTAAAACATACTTAGTAATTTTCGAAAGTGAGATTTTCTTTAGACAATTTTAAATCATGCAAACACATTTAACAAATAAAATAGCACGAATTTAAAACAAGCATCAAGATAAAATAAATCAAGTTGGGCACATATATCTAACTGTCACGGTTTAAATTCCATATCGTGATCTTGAGAAATTGTCTCTTCTTTTTGCCTTCATCGTTCGTCTCGAAAAGCTCCCACTTAATCCGCAAGAATTCTTTAACGAGTGTCCTCCGTTTTGGGTTAGGACGACGTCTGGAAAACGAGTAGCTCACGACCCGGAACGCGAGTCCGCGTGTGCCTAGGCTCACACCTCGGTCCGGCTCGGCCATCTCACCCCGTCGCCCAAGGCACATGCGCGCGGAGCATCGCCTGGACGCGCCTGCGTCCGGGGTCCTTTGCCCCGCGCCCGAAATAGCCCGCCGCGCGCCTTCGTCGTGTATCTGTGCGTGTCGTGTGCATCCTCGTCGATCCATCGACCTCGCAGCGCTGGCGCTGTCATCCGTGGCCCCGTCCGGCGTCGCCTGGCGATGCGCGTGGTTGCTAGGCCTTCGGCTTAGCCCACGTGCTCCGCCTTGGCTAGCGTACGTCCGGGCACTTGGACGACCATTTTTAATTCTTCGTCTTCGTCTTTGTTCTCGATCCGGTTATAATTTATTTACAAAATAAATAAACCTAGATCTAGACTAGTCTATTACATTGAACAAATAAAACAAATACTAATCTACTCGTGGATTTTCTCACGAGGCAAAACGAATTCGAACGAATCGAATTAAAACCAATAATTTATTTGCATGTAAATAAGCACATTAAAATACCATGACAATTGAATACCTGCAAAACAGATCTCACAGTTCTACTATCCAATTTCAAATTTTAATGAACAACAATTTAAATTACAGTTTTAAAAGATCAGAGCCCGAACCAAGGCTCTAATACTAGTTGTTGGGATAACAATTGTCAGGATCTATCGGGATGACCTCATAAACACAGATTTAAATTAACAATTATAGCATGAATTTACCTAAGTGAATTCTATTAATAATTACACCAACAACGACATGCAAATAAAATTAACGTAAAAGATCCTAGCATGCGAAATTTCTAGGAGTTTACGTAAACGTACCCGTTGGAGAGACAATCTGAGATGAACATGATCAAGTAACTGGTTACCAATCAAAAGTCCTTCTCAAGTATTCCCAAGTCCTCGCTCAATAACCCGGTGGGAGGTTCTCCGATAAACGATTTATAAAACAAAAGAAATATCATCCCCTATTTATAAGAGGGGTGTTGGTCGAAATTTTAGGGTTAATTAGGGTTAGGAAAGATCTTTTCTTGATCTCCAAGAAATCTTGAATATAACTCATATATTATTCTTTCCATGTGTATTTTTTCACAAAAATCTCACACCCTTATTTACCCTTAATTTTCGAAAAAAACAAGAAGATTTGCAAGATTGGATCTTTCTTTAATTTATGAGATATTCTTGTATTCCAAGAATACATATCATTCTCCATAAAATCTTTTCAAGAAAATCAAGAAAATCTTTCTTCCCTTTCTTATTCAAAATTTTCGAAAAATCCTCATTAAAGAAACCAAGTGGGAGATTTCTTGAATATATGAGATAATCTTGTATTCCAAGAATACTTATATCCTTTCCATAAAATCTTTTCTAGAAAATTTCTTCTCCCTATTTTTCTTTAAAATCTTCGAAAAAAAATCAAGAAATATTAGACAACAATCATTTATTTTATTTTAATCACCTTTTATTTATTGGACTATAATTGGGCTACTTGAGGGGCCTTTAGGAGAATTAAGATGGACCTTCCAATGGACTTCTGAATTCCAATATTGAGCCACAATATAATTCACATTAATATTAATTAATACCACTATATAATTAATATTGCACTATCCAATCTTAACCCATATTACGGTAATATGGCTCCCGGTCATTATTTCCCGTGTTTAAGATTATTTAGTCCATTAATTAATTAAGCCACTGAAAAGCTTTATATTAATTAATATCTTGATCCTTGGAGTAAGGACAACTCAGCTTTATTATCCATACCGGAAATTAATTTCACTTGCAAGATTTGGTATGATAAAGGTTCCGAGCCCACCAAGGGGACCAATCAAGCAAGATTTTGCAAGCACATGATTCTCTGTATTAATCTTAGCAACTGTCGTACAATTAATATTATTGCCCAAGATATAGGGTATCGAAGTCTCAATGATTCTCTTCCCATTTATAAGTCAAAGCAATAATTACTAATCGCACACGATCCTTATTAAGTGACAGAGATTAAGAAATCAACAACCACTGAGGTCTAACTCTTCATCCCATAAGTCAGTGCGAATGAGTTTATCCTCTCTGCAGGTCCGCTTCAGCGCATCGAATGAACTAATGTAATCTCTTGGTCAAGACAAGCCAATCTGAGCCTTACACATCAACTTCTACCAATAGACTGTTCGGGTCTATCTAAGTTGTGAAACACGCACTAGTTTACAAGGGACTGTTAACGTGATCATCTGTGATCTGGTATCACCACGTTAACTACAATGTAACATGTGCTATTATATGAACGGTTTGCAATAAATATATATAACATTCAATCATATTTAAAGCAACATTGATAAATAATTTATTTCAGTAAATAAGTGTTTAATACATAGGTTATACAAAAATATATTTTCACGTATAACCCCAACATAAGGCATAGTTAAGAATCTAAACATTTACAGACAAATTATATATATTTTAAGAGAATCGCAGAAATGGAGTTCTCCATCCAGGTGTTTATCAAAACATTACAATGAACACATATTTTCACCAAGACCCAATTCAATAGTCGACTTTTTATTTCGTCCATGATCCTTGTGCCATTAAACTCCAAGCCCTCGAAAATTAGCTTATTACGTGCTTTTCGGATGGCCCACGCCACACACTCCCAGAGACAAATTGAGAAGATCTTACCTTTTCTCCCATGAATTATGCCGGAAAAGAGAAGGAAATGATCGATAACTCTGGAATGTGAGGCAAGGGGGGTACCAAGCCAAGAGATGCAGTTGTTCCAGATGACTTCCATTGCCTTGTTGTGCAAGAAAAAGTGTTCTGCAGATTCAGACGTCTCTCCGCATAAAGGAGAGTTCAAAGCATCGTTTGCCAAGATTCGTCTTCGCTCCAAATTTGCCCTCGTTAGAAGCTTGTCCTTCAATAATCTCCACGCCATTGTCCTTCAATAATATCCACGCCATCTCCAAAGCCACTTTCCCATCCAAACTTTATTAAAATTTTCCTCTTTTACCCCCAACCCACTTTTGATTTCGGAGAACAAACTGATTTCCAACTCATCCAAGCCACTTTACTCTCATTCTCACTACCACTCCATAAAAAATTCCTTTGAAAAGAAGAAATTACTCTTAGGAGTTATTTTGGAATGCAGTAAAAGGGGATATGATAGATTATTTGAGTCTTAGTCTTCAATTCTCATTAGTGTCGGTTTCGGGAAAAAAAAATCTCCGCCCTTCAACCATCACTTAATTACACATATTGTCATTGTACTTTACCTACAAAATTTAATTTATTCATAAATAAACCTCACAATACTCTACAATACCTTTTACTTTATCTACATTACATGTGCCCAAAAAAATTGAGCACAATTTTTGTGGACAAAAAGAATAGTAGATATTAATTTGAAAAATAAAGACTAAATATGGCAAAAATAAAACAATATAATGAATATAATAAATCTAGTAACTGGTCCATTTTTGTGGGACGTATGGAAATAGAATTCAAGAATACATAATTTTGGGTAAATAATTTGTTCATGTATTGTAATTTGCACAAGCCAAAGTATAGGGTGAACAAGTTTCACACAAGAATCTATGAAACTGATTAAGGAGTGTGACTTATATTACTAAAGGGTATCAGTTGTAATAATTGAAGGATGTGACTTTTTACTAATAAAGGGTATTACTCATAATATTAAAGGATATGACTTATATTACAACAGTGTTACTCATAATACTGAAGGGTGAGACTTATATTATAGCAAGGGGTATTAGTAGTGATAACTAAAGGGTGTGACTTATAGCAAGGGGTATTAGTAGTGATAATTGAAGGGTTACGTCTATAAAAAAAAAGTCAGTTTCACATCATACCAACTCTTTGCACAAATAGTATAATATTAGTTTTTTTTTATCGGACAAATAATAACTCGAACCCATGACATCACGACATAGATAGTGATGCTCTAACCAGTTCAACTAATCCACTTAATAGTATATAATGTTATATAAAAAGTTAATAAAGTGTATAATCAAAAGAAGTACCCCGTAGCATCTACAAATTGGTGTACGGGAGATGGAATAATATGACACGATACGAGGTATCATTCAAATTAAATACTACTACATCATCTTATCTTATTTATCTGCTCATTAATATTATTTTCCTTTCATTTAATTGACGAATTTGAATGCCCCATTCTCAACTGATTTCCGACTAGAAAGAAAAACACAAACGAGTAGAAAAAGGAGCTTTAATTAATTATTAATGCCATTATTTTTTGTTTTCTACCACTTAAATTAAATAACAATAAAAAAAATTAAAATTCTTAGTCACACTCATATATATACACTACACACATCTACCTAAATCCTCACACACACTCAAATAAACACCACCACCACCGTCCGCCGCCAAGAAAAGCGTCGTAGAAGAAAAGCGCGGCGGAGATCCGATGAGATCTTTCCGGCGGAGATGCGGGCGTCTTGTGAAGGAACAAAGAGCAAGATTTTATATCCTCCGGAGGTGCGTCATCATGCTCATTTGCTGGCAAGATTCCGATCATCATTAGTCATTTTATTATTCATTAATTGTTTATAGATCTTAATTAGGGACTCTTTTTTCTCTTTTCTTTCTTTTTTTTTTTAAATGTATACTTTTGCAATGTACACAAATTATATATATTATATACAAGAATCATTAGTTAGAATCTAATTTAATAACGTGTTAAGAGGTCGTGCAAGAATTAATTATAACCTATTCTCGGCATTTTGGTATATAATTTTTTTTCTTTTCAGGGAAGATGATTTTGTAGCAACAGTTTTACTATTTTAACGTCAATTATTGAATTTCTTTTGTGTAATATGTATCTTCATTTTTTGTGGCGTCTGTGTATATTTAATTTTGTATTAGTTTTAAATGAAAGTTATTATCAATTACTATGTTTTCTTCATCAGGATGAGTTGTAAATTGTAAGGCTTCATTCTTACAATTTTTTTAGAATTTCGATTATTTGTTTCTTCATCTTCATCTTTAACTTTTTTGTAAATTAATTATTAATTTGTAAAATCTCTGTTTTTTTTTTCTTGAAGAAAAAATCTGGTTTCATTTTTTAATATTAAGTTGTACTTATCTTAATACTATTAACTATTAAGTTAATCGTACACGTTGATATGTGGGACGTAAGAATCGGAATTTGAAACAGACAAAAATGTATGAGATTCGATATATATAAAAATATAATTTATGACAAAAATTCGTATGAGACGCAGCATAAATTAGCACGATTAACACACACATCTCTCAAAATATTAAAGCATCAATACCCAAATTACACTCCGTCTCATCGTGAGACGGTCAAACGCAAGAGTGCCTCATAATTTAAAGGGTAGGGATGAACGTGAAAAGGTAAGAATTAAAAGTGCAACAATTAATTTGTAGTTTGAGTTTAGGACTATAGTTGCACTTGGATTCCTCTGTGTCACAATACCCTATTCCACATCTCCTTAAATTGACACCTGTCCCATGATTTACTTATTTAAAATTTTAAAATTTATACCCTAAATTAAGAATCCTAAACCCTAAATCATGAACCATTCGGGTCGGGTGAACCATGAACCATTTGGGTCGGGTTAAGTTCGGGTCGAGTAACAGAAAAAAATGGAAAAAAGAAAAATTGAAAAAGAAAATTTATATATTTTTTTAAAATTTTAAATAATTAAAATATGATGTGGAACAAGAGTGAAATAGGGTATTGTGGAATTGAGGAATCCATGCGCTATAGTTGACACCATTTTGATACAAAATGAGATGGTGAGTTTCTTATGAAAATCAATATTTATATTAATTGTTTACATTATAGGTATATAGTATATATAAGTATTACAGGTAATGTTGAGTTTTATAAAAAAAAACTCATCATCAAACTCCATTTAATATGTACTAAATTTAAAAATATAATTATGAGATATTTAAAAAAAAAACTCTAATTATTAGAGTATAAAGAGATGACAATACGTTAATAACCCCTATCATTATAATAAATTATTCTAATAGCATGAAATATTATAAAGGCAAAAAAAATTATAGGGGACGTTCATGAATGGAATGGCTTCTCATTACACTACTTTTATATTATACTCCGTATAAATTACTACCTCCATCTTAACTCTTTGTTCATAGTTACTGTTTATTCATATTTTAACGAATGCATTTTTTATAAGTATTTAAAATAATATTTTTTAAGAAGATATATAATAGAAGAGGGATGAATCTATTATTTCCCTTCATAAAAATCACTTTTATTATTTTAAATACTAATAAATAATTTGTTCGCTAAAATATAAAAAAAAAAGTGATGTGGAGAAAGAGTTAAGAGCGAGAGAGTATAAATTTATGATAATATTTAAATTATATTTTAAAATAGAATGAAATGTAACTACTAAAATAGAGTTCCATCTTATTCCCAACATCGTTTCACATAAAATTATTTCCTAATAACAAAATTAATTTAAAGTGACATCAAATCAAAATGTGAAATAGCATGAAATTGAGGGAGAGGGGCAAACAACAAAAGGTATACAGTTGCATGAGCGCCACATAGTGTTTCAAGTCATTAGCTGTTTCCCATTTACCTTGTAATTCACATCTTTTATTTTATTGCATTAATTTATTAACTGTAGAATCAATTAATTTAAAAATTATATCTTAATATTCAATATATTCTGTCGACTCTAGTTTCGAGCTTTGTTCGTGAATTATAAAATTTGAATGGATTATTAAGTCTCTCTTACGAAATATTGCACTAAAATAATATGTGTAATATAATATAATTTAAGCATATTTATTAAAAATCTTGCAGGTCTGTGAGCGGTTTGAGCAGAGGAAGAGGTTGTGGGCTTTAAGTTGGATAAATTTCTGAATACTTATATATATGCATAAAATAATATTTTTATCAAATTTGTGTTGTAACTTTATAGCTGGGGTTTTATTTTTAATGTATTTGATCGCATGTTCAATTCTTATTGAACATATAATTTTTAATTTTATTTTGTCAAGTTTTTGTGTGTTACTGCATCTATGATTACTACATGAAAAAAGTGTGATACTTATAAAAACGAAATATATTACTACGTGAAATAAAAATAATATTATCATTAAAAAATATTATAATTCTCTAGTGTTACTGATATCATTCTTCATGTGTTATTGAATTGATAAGTAAATGTTACTACATTGTTATACTGAAAAAACTTCATATCTTATTTAACATGTATTAAAACATACCATAACACATGAATGTTCATAAATTAACACATGGGTCACAGGTAACACATTATTGTTCATATGGTAACACATGAGTATTTACATAGTACTACGAAAGATATTTATACATTGTGTCATATTACCAAAAAAACATGTGTTACTGCATGAATAAAAAGGTGTTACCATGTGAAGAAAAACGTGTTACCATATTAACAAAAATCAGCATAAGCGCGAATCTCAGTCCAAAATTAGAAATTTAAAGAACAACGTGAGAAGAGTGTAAAATGATCTAAAAAACTGCGTTAAAAAATCGAGAGCAAAAAGAACGAAAGGACTTGTAAATTTACAAGGATGAGAAAATTGAAAAAAACGAGAAGAATGTGGAAGAATCTTAATAAGAAAGAGGAAAAAAAGAAGAAGAAAATAAAAAAGATAAGAGAAAACCTAAAAATGCACCTCTGTAAAATCTAGAATCTCGAGGAAGAAGAACGCAAGGAAGAAGAACCCTAGGATCACGAGAAGAAGAAAACGGAAGCGCCGAATCCGAAATAGCCTTGGGTCTGACCAGCGAAAATTAAATCTCTTCAATTTGGGCTAATTGCACATAAATTACGTTGTCCAATATTGCATACAAGTTTTTACCTTGATTAAAGTATAAAGTCATTGAATTAAGTCCATTTTATTATCGGGGGACGCATAAATGTAGTCCAGTAGGACAAAAAAGAATCGATGTATATGAAATTTTACAATGAAAATTAAGGTGGGACAATTTTTCTATTTTGCCTCTATATGCGTCTGTATCTTAATTTTTATATTTTATTTTATAGTTTCACATATATGCTATATGTGTGTTTTTCATAGTGAATCATATGAGTTTTTTTTTTTTTATAACTTGATGTCTATTCAATGATCAACTAAATCGAGGGATCATAACCTACCGTTAAGCAGTACACTAACGAGAGAATCATTTGAATATCTAGTTCGCAAACCACATTGAATGCATAAATTCATAGTGTTTAAATGACTCACATCGTGCATAATATAGACTTATATATCCAAACCTATTTAAATATAATATATCGTGTTTCAAAAACTTTTATTTTAATTTATTTAGTGAGTAATTGAGTCGAATTCGAATTAATTTAATTGAATTGAACACGAGTAAAAGCTTGAAATCAAACATAAAATCCAGTTCATGTTTATTTGGTGTCTTGGTCAAACAAGACTTTGTGGGGACTTTTATGTGAAATATTAATTCAAATTGGAAGAAGTTAAAAATTTGTGGATCAAACAAATATTTCATAAAAATTTGCACAAAGGCAAAACAGAAAAATTCGCTATGAGTTATTATAAAGACAAGTATGTGTTACTGTAAATGCAAGTATGTGTCACTATGTGATGATAAAAAGAAAGAATGAGATATTTTTACTAATTTAATAGTGTAATCTGGTGCTGGGTCTTTACTTGAGACAGTAGGTCACAGGTCAGAATGAGAGACATATAAAAAATAGAGGGGGAAGCAGATGAAAATAAAGGAAATGTTGTTTTGTCCTTACAGTAATACGGACCTCGGAGCGAGTTCTGCTTATAGATTTGTTTTTTGTTTGACCCTATTCGATTCATACATAATCCAAGATTTTTTTGCTCAGTGTCATATATTATTCATTATGGCCCACAGATCATATTTTACGAAAATATTTTATATAAAGTTTGCCTAATTTTTTTATTATGAAACGATCTTGAATTGAATGTGTAATAACTATGTTTGACATTGATCCTATAATCATTCAATCAAAATATATCACTAGCCTTTGATTTTATTTTCAAACTCGAAAATTTTAAATTATTTATAGTTGGATTTTATATAAAGCATTTAGAATAGATTTCATGTGCATTAAGTGTGTAGGTCCCGAACGGGTTTCGTGAGGTGGAAGTTTAGAGGGGAGGGGTGAATAAACTTTCAAAACTTTTTGGTGGTCAGCGTGTAAGGTCAGATAAGTGCTGATATAGTGCGTGTGAGAGAATCAAGACGATCGATATCCAACTTATCGATTCTTTGTGAAGCAAATCGATTCGGTGTCTATATCGGTCAATCGATGTCGCGGAAGCTTGTTTTAACACGTGTAGAAAAATCAGTTTTCTTAAATCAGATTCTAAGTATTCTGAATCAGGTCAGATGACAACATGTCAACCGATCGATCCGCTTAGTCTTAAATCGATCTATACTTAGAAAATGCATGCTTGCTTAAATATCAGGTGTGTGTATAGAGTGTAAAATAGATAAATCACACAAGATTTATAGTGGTTCGGACAACAAGTCCTACGTCCACTCTTCCCTATCAGCAGAGGCACTCACTTAACCAACTGGACTTAGTTTTATGTGTTAGTCCAACACAATACAAACATATATTTATGGAGTTCTCACTAAAAAATCTCAGAAATCAAGACTACAAACCCTAGCTTAAAATATTGCAAAACAAAATTATCCTAACACTCGGTTTGGGGTAAGATTTGTATGGTTTCCAACTGAAAATCTATCCTAGTATTTGGGTAGCCTAAAGCTAAAAGATGAGATTTCTTGCTAACCTATGGGATGAATACATAGAATATTTGCTTGATCTTGGTGTTCTTGCGGAAATTGTTTGTAGCTTGAGCTTGTGTATAATTTCCGTAGCGTTACTCTGAAGGTATGATCCCATATTTATAGGCACGAAATTGAACTAGCCGTTGGAGAGCAATTCGACTTTAGGTCTATTTAAGGTAGATGTGCAGGTTTGCTTTGATGTGCTCAGAGACGACATGGCTAAATGCGTGCTAACTTGTCCTTTCTAGCCGTTTGACTCTGAAACGCCTTGTCCTGCATCGTCAATTCCGTACGTACGCGTCTCGCTCTCATTGGTTGTCAAGTACACTTATTCGGTGCTTGATTCACAAACTTAGGTTGACATTCTTCTTGTCTGATTGACTTGTACATCTTAGGTAAACACTGGCGTGGTACCTGATCGAACTGACTTGATCAGATCGAACTGATAAAACTAGCTGATTGAGTCTTCTGATGTAAGTTGTCTTAGCACAACTTACTAACTCTTTTTTCGTTCTTCTAATGTCGGTCTTCATAAGGTCTTCTGGTCTTGCTGTAAGCTAGTCTTCTGATCTTCAAGGCTTCTGAGTCTTCTGCTTGATGTCCCACCTGATCATCTGACTAGCCTGATCTTCTGATCCTCTGATCTTTTGATCTTCTGATCTTCTGTAAGACTTAACCTATACATATTGAGTTCCCCCTCAATATGTGACCTATGTATTACATCAGCTGTCTATACAAATCAGCTAGTCATCCTATTCTGATAACTAATTCATCAGTCAGCTAACAGGTCTGACTAGTCCTATTACATATGTTTTGAAACTTCCATCAAAACTATAAATTTCTCAACAAAGTGCAACGTGTAATTCAAATGCATTTTTTAAAATGTGCAATTTGTTTCACTAAAATGTTTAACTTGTTTACACCACTACAAGAAAAATAGGCTATGTAGATATTTATAAGTGTGGTTAAGGCTTACCTATTAATACACTTAGCCTATCAATACATTTGCAAGAAATGTCGTTTATTCAAATGTAACAATAGACCAAGACTTATTATGACATTCTTGAGTGTAGTATTAAGGTGGTTTTCACTACACATATATAACCACCGAAATCAATTCCCAATATTAATAAAATAAATAAAATATTATTAAAATTAAAATACATTTGCAATTACAATATATCAAATATTGTATTAGATAGTCAATAATAATAATTCTAATTATTATAATAAATTAGAAAATAATACATCAAAATGTAACATTGAAAATATTACTCTTTCCATTGGAAAGTTACAATTTCCAAACAAAATGACTAACACATTCTCATTTACATATACCCAACATAAATCTCCACATAATTTGTTCCAAGAAAAAAAAACAACCCAAATCGTTAACTGACTCTTCTATCAAGCTACATGTAGCCTCTCCTTGTTTGGATGCAAAAAGTTATACTATTGCTGCAAACTTCATTAGCTTCATAGCTCGAACTCCGAGCTGTTGGGGAATTAATTGTCCGGATCTATTCGGGATGAATACAAATTTAATTCTAACAATTATTACTAGCATGAATTAATCCTATATTAATTCAAATAATAATTCAACAACAAATCATGCATACAAAAATTCACATAAATCCTACGCATGCGGAATTGCTAGGAGTTAATGTGAACTAACCTCTCGGAGCGACAACCGTTGAGAAGATGGATCCCGTTCACACGAACACACCAAAAAGCCTTCTCAAGTATTCCCTCGTCTTTGTCCGACAATCCTGTGGTAGGATGCTTGCGAACAATTAACAAAAGGAAAAATAAAATTATGTTGCACCACCTTTGTGGATTTCTAATTTTTCCAACACATGGAATTACTTTGGGGATGAAAAATTTATCCCCTATTTATAGAGATAGGGTTGCCGATTTTTTGGCTAGGAAAAAGGGTAGAAAAAATCTTTTCTTAATCTTCAAGAAATCTTGAATATATCTAATATATTCTTTTCTCCATATTTAAAATATTCCATAAAAATCTCACCTTATCTTATTATGGGAATTTTCGAAAAATTAAGGGATAAAGAATCCAAGATTTGGATCTTCTTAAATTTATGAGATATACTTGTATTGCAAGAATACATATCTTTCATAATATCTTTTCAATAAAATCAAGAAAATATTTTCTTCCCTTTATTTTCTCAAATTTTTGAAAATTGCTTAATAAATAACCAAGTGGGAGATTTCTTGAATTTAATGAGATAATCTTGTGTTCCAAGAATACATATCTTCATTTCATAACAAAATTCAAAGAAAATCTTTCTCCCTCTTTTATTTATTATTTTCGAAAAAACATGAAAAAATAGCAACAATAATTTATTTTATTTTTAAACACATTTTTCAGTTATTGGACTTTATCTTTGGGCTACTTGAGGGGCCTTTAGGAGAATTAAGATTGGACCTTCCAATGGACCTTGAATTTCCATTATTGAGCCACAATATTATTCAAGCCCATAACTTCACTTTAATTAATATCTTTTTCCTTGGTTCAGGAACGACTCAACATTATTATCCATACCGGAAACTAATTCCACTTGCAAGATTTAATATGATAAAACTTATGAGCCTCTCAAGGGGACAAATCAAGCAAGACGTACTTGCACGCGATTCTCCGTATTAAATCTTAGCAATCGTCGTATAACTAATAATATTTCTCAAGATATAAGGTATTGAATCACATTGATTCTCTACCCATCATAAGTCAAAGCAATAGTTATTAATTCCATACGATCCTATTTAAGGAATAGAGATTAAGAAATAATGAACCACTGAGGTCTAATTCTTCTATATTCAGTACTGAAGAATTTATCCTCCTGTAGGTCCTATTCAGTGCATCATAATGCACTAGTGCAATCTCTTGGTCAAGACAAGCCAATCTGAGCCTTACACTTCAACCTTTCACGATGGATTGTTCATTTCCATCTGGGTTGTGAATTCTGTACTTTTAGTTACAAGGGATTGTTAATTTAATCTTCTGTGATCTGGTATCACTAAATTAACTACAATGTAACAAGTACTATTTATTGAACAATTATGCAGTAAATATATGTAACATTCAATGATATTTAAAGCAACAGTGATAAATAATTTATTTCAGCAAATAAGACAGAAATTCAGTCTGGTTATACAAAATTAAAACCATACTTTCCAGTATAACCCCAACAATCTCCCACTTATACTCAAAGTCTGCTTTTAAGTATACTACAACACGTCTCGTGTAATTCTACGTGACATCTAATGTCACCTACACGAACCTAATAATATCTCTCCCACTTATACTCAAAGCAGATTGGCAACGGTCTTGACACCCATTCCTTCCACATGTCTCTCGAATGTATTCTGAGGCAGACCCTTTGTGAATGGATCTGCTAGGTTGTCCTCTGACGCGATCTTTGCCACCTCTATATCTTCTCTCTTAACGATTTCTCGTATAAGATAATATTTCCTTTCAATGTGTTTGCTGGCCTTGTGGGCTCTTGGTTCCCTTGATTTTGCAAATGCTCCGACATTATCACAATAGACCGTGATACTGCTGGGCAAATTCGGAACTACGTCTAAGTCCACTAGGAAGTTCTTGAGCAAACTGCTTCCTTCGCTGCTTCACAAGCAGCTACATACTCGGCTTTGTTGGGGTTATACTGGAAAGTATGCTTTTACTTTGTATAACTAGACTGAATTTCTGTCTTATTTGTTGAAATAAATTATTTATCACTGATGCTTTAAATATCATTGAATGTTACATATATTTACTGCATAACTGTTCAATAAATAGTACGTGTTACATTGTAGTTAATTTAGTGATACCAGATCACAGAAGATTAAATTAACAGTCCCTTGTAACTAAAAGTACAACATTCACGACCCAGATGGAAATGAACAAACTGTAGGTCCCAGACGGGTTTTGTGAGGGCAGAAGTCTAGAGGGGAGGGGTGAATAGACTTCTGAAAACTTTTCGTGCGGATCAGGTGTGATTTGCAGATTGCCTGATCAGAGTGCTAGTGAGTCAGTTTGGACTGATATTCAATCTTACTGAGTGCCTGGGGGCAGACCAGTTTGATATCTTGTCAGTTTAACTGAGAGTGCGGAAGCTTGTAAATACCCGTGTGAAAAACCTGATCAGATTAGTTGCTTGGTGCAGACTGAGCTTAACTTAGAATATGTATGCAGTTTTAAACTCAGTAGTGTGAATAGTGTAAAGCAATAAGAAAGCACGTAAATGCACACAAGACTTTTTATAGTGGTTCAGACGAAACCCGTCTTATGTTCACTCTTCCCTTAACACAGGGGAACCTTAACCGAACTTAACCGAACTTAACCTGCGGGACTTATATCCCTCACGGGATGGCCGAGATGTTTATTGAGTTCACACTCTACAGATGTTTATCGAGTTCACACTCAACCAAATTAGAAATCAGAAAACTAGAATCCCTAGTCTGAAATCTTCCGGGAACAAACTTAACCTAACTTGCGTTTGGGTAAAGAATGTTTGAGGGTTCCAACTGGAAATCTATCCTGGTGTTTTAGGTAGCCAAAATGCTAGTGGATGGGATTTCTTGCTAAGAACAATGGATTGAACACTCTAAGAATAATCTTCAAATATGGTGTTCTTCGAGCGGAAATTCTGAAGACTTTTTGCTTCTTGAGAATCTGCGTTAATGATGTTGTTCCGCTTTGCTCAATTGTTCATGTGATAGTAGTTGGTCTCTTGTCCTTCCTTTCGAGCAATCCCATTTTATAGACCTCGAAATCAAAGAGCCGTTGGAGAGCAATTTGAATTTCGGGCTATATTAGGTAGGTTGTAGGATATGATTGTGACGTGCTCCGATTATCGGCGTGGCCGTAGGCATGATTAGTGCCGTTTTTGTCTGCAGCGTCGTATCCCGCATTGTCAGCTCTTTTTGTGCACGTGTCGCTTTCTCCTTGGCTTCGCGAGGCGACACTTCAGTAATTTGTCCGTTAGACGATTGATATTCCTTTTGTAGAAGATTCGTCTTGTCTGGTGTATAATTTTGATTGACACCAGGTGTGAGCTGACTTGATCAGGTAACTGATCAGTCTACCTTGTTTGAGTCTTCTGATGCATATTGTCTTAGCTCAATACACATACTCGGCTGAATGTAGGTCTTCAGGTCTTTTGATCTTCAGGTGTCTCTAAGCCTCAGGGTATTCAGTCATACTGAGTCTTCAGGTTTGTTACTGAGTCTTCAGGTTTGTTACCGAGTCTTCAGGTTTATCTGAGTCTTCAGTGTCTATCTGAGTCTTCAGGTTCATCTGAGTCTTCAGGTTCATCTGTATTCACATGATCTTCTGACTTCTTATCTTCTGATTTGTTCTTAGTTTTCTGATCATCTGACCTTATCTGGGTCATCTGATACTTCGACCTGACCTATACATATTGAGTTCCCCCTCAATATGTGACCTATCTTTTACATCAGTTATCTATACATTTCAGCTGGTCATCTTAATCTGATTCTAAGTCATCAGTCAGCTAACAGGTCTGACTGGTCCTATTACAACCTGTTTTGGAACTTCCATCAAAACTAAAATACAGATTTCCCAACACAGACCATCGTGAAAGGTTGAAGTGCAAGGCTCAGATTGACTTGTCTTGACCAAGAGATTGCACTAGTGCATTATGATGCACTGAATGGGTCCTACAGGAGGATAAATTCTTCAGTACTGAATATAGAAGAATTAGACCTCAGTGGTTCATTATTTCTTAATCTCCGTCCCTTAAATAGGATCGTGTGGAATCAATAACCATTGCCTTGACTTGGAAGAGAATCAGTGAAATTCAATACCTTGTATCTTGGGCAATGCTATTGGTTACACGACGATTGCTAAGATTTAATACGGTGAAACGTGTGCAAGTGCGCCTTGTTTGATTTGTCCCCTTGGGAGGCTCAGAAGTTTTATCATACCAAATCTTGCAAGTGGAATTAGTTTCGGGTATGGATAATAATGTTGAGCCGTTCCATGACCAAGGAAAAAGATGTTAATTAATGTGAAGCTATTTCAGTGGCCTAAATTAATTAACGGACTGGATAATCTTAAACACATGAAATAATAATCGGGAGTCATATTAACAGTAATATGAGTTAAGATGGATAGTGCAATATTAATTATGTAGTGGGATTAATTAATATTTATGGGCTTGAATAATATTGTAGCTCAATATTGGAAATTCAAGGTCCATTGGAAGGTCCAATCTTAATTCTCCTAAAGGCCCCTCAAGTAACCCAAAGATAAAGTTCAATAACTGAAAAATGTGTTTTAAAATAAAATAAATTATTGTTGCTATTTTTTTCATAATTTTCTAAAATCATTGAAGGAAGAAAGAGAAAAGATTTTCTTGATTTTCTTTATGGAGTATGTATTCTTGGAATACAAGATTATCCCATAAATTTAAGAAAAGTCAAAGATCCTATTTCTTCCCTATTTAATGTGATATTTTCGAAAATCCCTTAATATGAGGAGTTGGGATTTTTGTGGAATATTTTAAATATGGAGAAAAGAATATATTGGATATATTCAAGATTTCTTGGAGAGCAAGAAAAAGATTTCCCCATCTTATTCCTTGGGCAAAAATCGGCCACCCCTTGTATTATAAATAGGGGATGGATTTTTCATCCCCAGTGCAATTCCATGTGTTGGAAAAATTAGAAATCCACAAAGGTGGTGCAACATAATTTTATTTTTCCCTTTTGTGAAATTGTTCGTGAGCATCCTACCACCGAATTGTTGGACAAGGACGAGGGAATACTTGAGAAGGTCATTTGGTGTGTTCGTGTGAACAAGACCCATCTTCTCAACAGTTATCACTCCGAGAGGTTAGTTCACATAAACTCCTAGAAATTCCGCATGCGTAGGATTTATGTGACGAATTTGTATGCATGATTTGTTGTTGAATTATTATTTGAATTAATATAGGATTAATTCATGCTAATAATAATTGTTAGAATTAAATTTGTATTTAAATATTCATCCCGAATAGATCCGGGCAGTCCATTCCCCAACAGGCTTCCATGGTAGAATTTGCGATCCATTTCTACTTAACGCTTCTCCATTCCATGGCTCACCCCCCCATGCAAAACACACTACCGGAGGTAGATTTTCTGGAATCTAAGTCTGATTGGAAATTCGAGTTCGTGTAACCGATGGGAATCAGACTGTTTGACTGATAAACCAACATTCTATCGCGAGTTCTCTTCAGATACTTCAAAATGTTTTTAACTGCAGTCCAATGTTCTTTCCCCGGATTACTTTGATATCTTGCTACCATGCCAACGACAAAACAAATATCTGGCCTCATGCACAACATTGCATACATAAGGCTTCCGACAGGGGTCCATTAGTAATAACTACATTTTCCCTAGTCTTATTACAAATAACTACAAATACTATTCACTAATTTACTACAACCTACAAACTACCATTCATACCCTTTCAACACACACCTCCCTCCCACCCCGAACGTGCAAACCCATTCCCCCCTCCCACATCTGTGAAAAAATACACCGTACCCCCGTCCCATTCTAATTTTTCACATTTTTCCATTTTTTCATCTCAATACCATTCTCTCTGCAGCAAAAGTTCCCCCCATCCCTCCCATTTGAAAAAAATTTGAAATTATGTAATCAAATCTTGAGTTCTGGAAAGGTAATTTTTCCATGGAATGTTGGAGTGTTCTTGCTAGATTTTCACACACATGTGCAACAAAAAAGGGGACTGATTTTTCGTTTTTTTTTTCAATTTTTGCGATTTTTTTGTGCATGTAGAGATATATATGTATATAGATTGTTGTTGTTCTTGGTCTTGTTCTTGTCTTACACTGGTTAAAATCGATTTATGCTCCTCCTTTTTTGTTTGAGACAAAAATTTTGGTACCTTTTAAATTGTGCACACCAAGTGTTTGTTAAAATGCTTGAATAATTTCATAATGTTGTTTCTTCTTGTTTTTTGTTAGAAACTCTCAAAACTCCCAATGGAAAGTTCAAAGGTGATAGAACGAGGGAAAAGGAAAAATTCCAAACGTAAAAGGATGCATGAAGTTGTTGGAGGTTGGGATATTTTGATTTTTTTGATGATTAATACTCAAATAACTTGATTTTTTTGTTCTTTTGTATATGTTAAACTGATTTTTTTTTATATGTGTGTGTTTTGAAGGGTCTCTTGTTTGTTCAACAAGAAAACGGAAGGGCAAATGTACAATTTCGTCTTGTGTTGTTCATAAATTTGAATATTTTTATTGAACATCTGGCTTCTTTTTGGAGTAATTAGTCTATGTGTGTGTTTTTTTAAGGTTCTCGTATACGGTCCACCAAGGTGCGAATTTGTGAAGGTATGTCTTTGAACTTTTGATGTTCAATATATGGATGTGTTTCATAAATTTCTTTGTCAGAAAAAATGTCTAGTTGCTTGGGGGGAAGTTTGTTTGTGTGATTAATTTATTTGTGTAATGTTTTTGTTCAGAAAAATGTAATTAAAATGTTGTTCAGTTTTGTTTTGAACATGTTCAGATTTTATGTGGGTTGTTGTCCTGTGAATTGTTGTTCAGATTTTTTGTGTTCAGAAATAATAGACACGAGCTTCTTAAGGAAGTTAGATATGAACTCGATAGTACTAGATGACATTTGATTATGTTCTTTAAGGGACAAATCTTCCAGTTTACAATAAATAGTTGCTCTTCTGAAAAACACAACAATTAAAGGACACATTAAGGATTATGTACCTCCTTCAACCTCTGCAGTAGCTTTCTTTTGTTCAGCAAGCTGTTCCTGGAGTTTGGAATTCTCTTCTTTCATCTGATTGAGCTCTTCATTGTTTGGGATGTCGAACTGATCTTGCTTAGCTAGATATACTTTCTGCTTTCTGTATTCTTTGAATGATATTTTCCCATTGTCTGCAAGGCTATCCAATGCTTTTTGTATGGCAGTCTTTTTGAGGTTAAACTTTTGCAAGAAGTCTGCTACATTTTGCGAATTCAGAGGTCTATTCAGAAAAATGTATTTAAAATGTTGTTCAGTTTTATTTTGAACATGTTCAGATTTTATGTGGGTTGTTGTCCTGTGAACTGTTGTTCAGATTTTTTGTGTTTAGAAATATATGTGTGTGTGTTCAGAAAATGTGTCCAGTTTGTTTGTGAACAATTTGTTTGTGTGTATTTTGGACTTTGCACTATAGTTCATAATACAGATTGTTCATAAAAGTGTGATTAATTTTTGTGTGCAATGTTTTTGTTCAGAAAATTTGTAAATTATCCGTTGTTCAGCTTCGATATGAACATGTTCATAATTTTATATGCCTTGTTGTCATGTGAACTGTTGTTCAGAAATTTATGTGTGTGATATTTTTTTTATTTAACTGAAATCTGCATTTTCATTATCATATGTGTAGATCCTGAGGCAACAAAGGTCAATCGAAAACAATTAAAGATGAAAAAGGGTGCACACATGGGAGATGATTGTTGTGACCTAGATTTTACGTCTAGGGCAACGTGATATTATTGAATGGGATCAATTAAGTAACCAAGAACACATATGAAATATACGCAGATTTGGTTACCCAGTTCGCCTTTTGAAGAAGACTACGTCTGGGGGCACCCAAGCCAGGAGTATTTTATTATTTTCTGCCTAAGAGTACTAAGATTTCGTCCCTTTACAATGAGTGATACAAGTTGTATTTATAGAGCAGAAATTAGGGTACACTCCTCCATGGGCTTCCTTTAATGGGCTTGCCAAGCACCCAGCCGCCAGAGCTAGGGTTTTATCGGTTAATCCCGTGGTTTCCGCGTCTGAATACACTTACCTTGCTTACCCCGCGATATCCGCACTTTCAGTTATCCGTATCTTTGCTATAAATAGCCGTCTAAGGTCGCTTCCGACTTGTTGTCTTTCCCAAGGTCGAATGCGACCTTCTTGTTCCTTCTAGGTCGCTTTGCGACCTCCTTCAGCCTCTAAGTCGCTGTGTGACCTTCTTTATCTTTGAGGAAGTCGCTCCGCAGCCTCCCGATTCCTACCGAAGTCGCTCTACCCGATCTCCTCACCGAGTAGGATTATTCCATGGTACAACAATTGCCCCTCAAGTCGAGGTCGCGTGCTTGCATCGGGATCTTAGGCTTGATCTGTAGCTTGATATACTTGGGGAGATTCGACCTCAGGAAGCACTCCCGAGGCGCCTGGTTAATCATGGGAAAGTGGACCATTACACCGATTTGTGCGAGATTCGATGGATTTTCCATGATGATGTTGCAGGCAGATGAGGTCATGCACTGCAGGCCTCTCCAATCGGTGAGCGCGGTGTAGGTTACGCGCGACCTGCATGACTTTGTTTCGTTGAGAGGGGTCTGACTTATGTCTTTATTGCATTTTGACCCCCGTTTACTTCTATAAAAAGAGCTAGGGCTACACGCCCGTTGCCATTTCTCCTTCTGCGAGTAGCTCCAGCTTTCTTTCGAACCTAAGCTTCTACCTTTCCGGCGAGACTCTGACGAGGTTCATTCAGGTAATCCCCCCATTTTCCACTCTTCTTCTATGGCTTCCGGTTCTTCTACACCCGCCGCGCCTCGTCCTCCGACCTCTTCCTCCTCGGAAGAGGACAATGTGGCGATAGCCCAACTTTGGTAACACCGCGACTCCCGTTCCGCCGCCGGCCGTGAGGGTGGGTCCTCGTCCGCGGGAATCCGGCGTGTTGTCCGTGACACCGAGGGCATGGACGAGCGGTTTCTTCAGGAATTGGAGGACATCACCCATCTCCCTCCGTTAGACATTGGCACATTTCGCCCGGCCGCATCTGAGCGGGAATAGCCCGCCGGTACCTAGTCCCCGGCCCGGGACTATGGGGCCTACGAGCGGGCTTTTGACTACCACACCTATTCAGCTGATGCCCCCTATAAGAGACCTGAGCGCGCTTATAAGAAGTCGGTTCGGTCTGAGTATATGGCCTCTGACCTGCCCTAGTACAAGTCGACTCTGTCTGATCGGCACGTGCGCTCCCTCCACCGGTTGTACAAAGTGCCCCGCGACGTGCATTTTTATGGGACGACCTCCGAAGAGAGTGCCGATCAGCCACCTCCAGGCATGATAGCGATCAACGAACACACGATGGAGGCAGGGATTCGCATTCCTCTTCACCCGGCGATCTCCCACTTGCTGGCGGCTTGGAATCAGAGCCTTACCCAGATTACTCCGAACGGCTAGAGCTACTTACTCTCGACGATGACCGTTCTGGGTTTGGCTGGGCTACACCAGATGCTGACCCCTGGCAAGGTCACTTATGTGATGTTGCCAATCTTTCAAGCCAACGGCTATAATGCTGTGCGACTTCGTAAGGGTCGGGAGCTCATGAGTGGGATTTCGAACAAAGTCACAGACTGGCATTGGAAGTGGTGGTTCATCGGGGGCGCTTGGGAGTCAATGGACCCTTCGAGTACATTGCCCATCTGGGTTTCCACGGACTATGCACGCCGAGTCGAACATGGTAAAACTTTATCTTCATACTTCTGAGATCGTACTTATCTAATTCTCCTTTTCTTTTGCAGTGTTCGCGCCCTCGACCTCCGAGGCCTATTGCAGGATTTTCAAAGGCGTTCGGGGGCCGTCTGTGACCTTGCCCCAAGCCTCCCATAGCGTCAGCGCCCTCAACTCGAGCTCGATCGGTTAAAAGGCGGACTTTACACTTATCCCGCCACTGAACATCCTTGTGAGTACCTCTTTTTTTTTTGCCTTTGATTATCTCACATTTTTTTGGCGTGCGAGATCCCGACATCCCCATCTCAAACTGCCGACCCTCTTTGGCGATCATGGCCTCAAGGAAGAAATCGGTCTTTGGGCGGATAAGCATGTCATGACCTGCGTCCCTCCTAAGAGCTCGGCTTCATCCGGCCCCTCAGCCGTTGATAGGGGCAAGAGGAAGCAGAAGAAGCCCACTCTTGAGCCCGCTCGGAAGAGGGCGAGGGAAGAGGTCACCCAGGAGGCCGGGAGGTCATAGCCCCGTCCCTCTTCACAACCCGCCTCTGTTTCTCGAGGAGGTCGGCTCCCGGAGGACGACTCCTAGTTGGGCTGGGACACCGACCGTGTCAATGAGTAAGTTCTCGACTATGAGTCTTCCCTTCATACATTTTATTTTTTCATTATTAACGACCTCCGGATCTCTTTTGCAGCCCGAAGCTTACTCCACACAAGTTCGGCCCTGAGGCCTTAAGCTTCTTGAGGTCGAGCCACGTTGTCCCTGCTGGGGTCCCTGAGAGCTGGCCCACCTATCTCCTGAGGGGACTACAGAATCTAACCCGGGGATGGACGCAAACAGACCACAACAACGCCCGCCCAGTGGCGGTAGAATCAGACTCGCCCTTGCCCACTTTCCGGAAGGTGGTCTTCTACCGAGAAGACAAATTGCTGTTGGAGGCCGAGATGGAGGAGCTCAAGAAGTCGCAAGCCCGGGTTGCCGACCAGGCCAAGATGTTGGTTGCCGCGGCAGATGCTCAGAAGAGGTTGGAGTCCTCCAACTCCGACCTACTTAAATGGCTCTCCGATGCTGAGGGGAGGCTGGCTGAGGTAGAGGGCGAGCTGAGGGCCGAGAGGGCGAAGGTGACCAGGCTGAAGGGCGAGCTGGCCGAGACTGGGAGGGTGTTGTCCGCGAAGGAGGACGACTTCAGGAGGACAGAGGAGCTTAATGTCAACTTTGCTTATGTGATGGCCTACGTCGGGGACATCCGGGTCTTTCACAGGGCGAATTTGATCGGCGACCTCACTCATTTTGTTGCCGAGTTGTCGAACTATGTTTGCGACTGTCCTCCTGCTCCTACCGTCCTTCTGGAGATCAAGGACCTGGAAGAAATGGGTGTCAACCTCTCCTTCTTCGCCAACCCCTCCCGGATTGTGCGCCTGGGTCCCCGATCCGAGGTCGCCCGGTGAGTCCGTGGTCGCCTCAAGTCCCCGATGCAGAGGTCATGGAAGGGAATGTGGAGGGGTCGGTTGGTGGTTTCGCAGGGCCCTGAGTGGCAAAGTTCCTAGCGGTTTACCTTTTTTGTTTATCATTTTGATGTACCGGCCTTCGGGCTTGCTTCATTGTATGCGCCTTCGAGCCCCCACTTCTATCAATATAAATGAAATTTCCTTTTCTTTTATTACAATGTGTTGACTTGATTTTCTTATGCGACTTGTTGTCTATTTGTCCATATCGTCTTATCCATATTACGACTTTATTGTTTGGACTTCATTTTTCTGGTCGTCTTATAAAGTCGGGGGAGGTCGCCCCTCATGGGGTGTCGATCCTCCCCTCGGTATGTCGAAAGTCGTACCTCGGATGACTTATGTTTTCTTTACATAATCCCTTTGGGTTTTACACAGTGATTTTGAGATAAAGGAAAATACATTATTATTGATAAATAATTAATAAATAACTGATTACAAGAATGTAACTTTACTGATAATATTTCCTCAAGTGTGTTGCATTCCATGGGTATTGAGCCTTGGTGCCATCTGGTTGTTCGAGCTCGTACGCTCCATTAGGTAAGATTTTTGAGATCTTGAATGGGCCCTCCCAATTCGGGCCGAGGGTTCCTTTCGATTCGCCAAGTATCTTCTTGAGCATCAATTCTCCTTCTCTGAAGAGTCGAAGTCGTACTTTGGAGTTATAGTACTTCTCCGACCTTTGTTTGTACCTTGCATTTCTTATGTTGGCTTCTAGCCGCTTTTCCTAGAGCAGATCAAGGTTTCTGGTTAGGGCCTCATCGTTTTGGTCGAAGGCGACCTGACTTGTGCGGAGACTGGGGAAGTCAATTTCTGCGGGAACTACTGCTTCGGTCCCGAAGGCTAGTGAGTAGGGGGTTTCTCCTGTTGAATTTCTGCAGGTCGTTCTATAGGTCCACAAAACATCCGGGAGCTCGCTAGCCCACTTCCCCTTGGCTCCCTCAATCTTGGCTTTGAGAGTGTGTTTAATGATCTTGTTCACGGCCTCGACCTGGCCGTTTGACTACGGATGATATGGGGTCGAGAAGATCTTGGTGATTTTCCATTTCTTGAAGAATGCTTCGACCTTGAGGCTGTCGAATTGTTTACCATTGTCTGATATGATTGCTTGTGGTAAGCCGAATCTGCATATGATATTCCGCCATATAAACTTGATGACCTGGTTCTGATCTATGGTCTCCAGTGCCTCAACTTCGACCAATTTTGTGAAGTAATCTACCGCTACCAGGGCGTATTTGACCGAACCTGGCACTGTTGGGAGTGGGCCAATGATGTCTATCCTCCACTTTGCAAATGGCCAGGGCTGAGGATACTTGTGAGTTCTTCTGGTGCGCTCTTGATGGAAGGGGCATAGATTTGGCACTTGTGGCACTTGCGGGCGAAGATGATGGCGTCAGCCCTTAGTGTGGGCCAAAAGTACCCTTGTCTTGTGGTCTTGTGGGCCATCGATTCTCCCCTAGTGTGGTTTCCGCATACCCCTTCGTGTATTTCACGTAGAATCACTTGTCCTTGCTCGGGTGTAACACACCGGAGTAGGGGGATGCTGAAACCACGCTTGTACAGCTCGTTTTGGATCATTGTGTATCTTGCTGCCCGCAATTGTACCTGCCGATCTTAGACCCTGTCTGTTGGCAGGAGACCTATTGTTAAATATTCGATGATGGGTGTCATCCTGTTCGGTGTTGGGGCTTCTAGGTTTGCGACCTTCGAGTGTGCGGTGGAGGGGTGGGTTAATGTCGTGATGGTGACATCTTTCATCTCTGGTGATCCTTCGGAAGTTGCTAGTCGCGCTAATGCATTGGCTCGCTAGTTTTGTTCCCTTGGGATCAGCTTGACATGGATTTGGTCGAACTTCTGACATAATATTTTCACCACCTCTTGGTAAGCTGCCATTCGGTAGTCTTTTGCCTCATATTCCCCTGAGACCTGGCAGGCTTCGAGCTGGGAATATGTGTGAACTTGTAATCTCTTGACACCCATCGCTGTTGACATTTCTAGGCCGCTGATGAGCGCTTCATATTCGGCCTCGTTATTTGTTGCGGGGAAGTCAAAAGTGATGGCGTTTTGGAACGAGGTCCCTTCCGGGCTGGTCAAAACTATACCGGCCCCCGACTTGTGGGAGGTCACTGATCCGTCAACGAATAACTCCCAGGGTGAACCGTTTGAACACCCGACTTCTGATGGGAAGGTGAGTTCCACGATGAAATCAGCTAAAGCCTGGGCTTTGATTGCAGGTCGGGGTACGTAAGTTACCCCGTATTGTCCAACCTCGATTGCCCATTTGAGGCATCGCCCTGACGTATCTGGTCGATATAAGATGTTCCTCAGGGGTGTGGAGGTAAGTACCTCGACTTGATGGTCGAAGAAGTATGGCCTTCGTTTCCTTATGCTCATGACTAGCACATATGCCAGTTTTTCCAGGGCCGGATATCGTTGTTCGGTTTCGTTCAATGTCTGGCTGATGAAGTAGATTGGGAATTCGTTCCTGTCCTCCACTCGGACGGGTACCACACTCAAAGCTGTCTCGGAAGCAGCGAGGTAGAGGAAAAGTTTGTCCCCCTGAACCGGTTTTGACAGAATGCTTACATCCGTCAAGTAAGCCTTGATTTTGTCTAAAGCTTCCTGGCTTTCGTGTGTCCATTCGAACTTTGACTTTTTCCGGATGGTGTCGAATAGCGGCTTAAAATTTTCCCCCATTCGGGAGATGAAGCGGTTCAAGGCGGCTAGGCATCGCTCCCATGTCCAATATAGCTTTGAACTTGGCGGGGTTCGTCTCTATTCCCCGCTTACTCACTAGGTGCCCCAGGAATTTTCCCGATTCGACCCCGAAATTGCATTTCTTGGGGTTCAATCGCATGTTGAAGTTCCTCAGGATGTCGAAAGTCTGGGCCAAGTGTGTCAGGTGGTCCTTTGACTTCAGACTTTTGACGACTATGTCGTCTACGTAAACTTCCACCTACTTCCCAATGAGGTTGGTGAACATGCGGTTGACCAGCCTCTGGTATGTTGCCCCTGCATTTTTCAAGCCGAAGGGCATCCTCTTCCAACAATAGATGTTCTTTTCTGTCAAGAACGAGGTATGCTGCCGGTCAGGTTCGTACATGGCTATCTGGTGATAGCCTGCAAAGGCATCCATGAAGTACATTATCTCGTGTCCCGCCATGTTGTCTATCAAGTGGTCGATGTGGGGCATCGAAAAAAAATCTTTTGGACAAACGCCGTTGAGATCTGTGAAGTCGATGCACAACCGCCAAGTCCCATTGGATTTTTTCACTAACACGGCGTTGGCCACCCACTGGGGTTGATCGGCTTGAGTGATCAAGTCCTTGTCCAGTAACTTTTTTACCTCCTCGTCTAATGCTGCGTACTTTTTGGGGCCGAACTTTCGCCTCTTCTGAGCTATCAGTTTTTGAGTTGGGTCTATGAACAGCTTATGGCATGCGACTTCCGGGTCAATCCCCACCATATTCTTGTGCGACCAAGCGAAGACGTCTAAGTTCTTTTTGAGAAAGTCGATGACTTCCCCCTTCAGGTCGTCCGTCATTCTTGTGATTACTTCAAGATCTGGTCGGGCTAGGTCCACTTTGACTTTCTCGAGGTCTTCCCCCGGGATGGCCCTTGGGGTATTTTACCATGGGTCGTCTATTTCAGCTTCGAGCACAAATTCTTCTGGTTCGGGCCCCATCCTTGGATCGAGGTCGTCGCGACTTCTCTTCCTGCTCGTTTTGTTATTTAAAATTTCACACTTCTTTTCGCTATCTATTACAAGTATTTGTTTGCTAGATATTGGTGCAAAATTTAAACGAGATGAGGAATAAATCAAACAACCCCTTGCATCAACTTGGTCACCTTTGACGGTGCCGACCAGCCCACTCTTGGTGGGAAACTTTACACAGAAATAAAAAGTCGAGGACGCAGCCTCAAATTCATGTTCAAATGGCCACCCGAGGAATCCATTATAGGTTTGAAGTTGCTAGGTGCCTTGTAATGACTGTCGGCTTTCTTAGAGTTTTTCTTTGGGTCGGCGACCTCTTCGCCATCGGAGAGTCTCGATTCCAGAAGCTATGAGGCATGGATGAGGTCGCTAGCACGTCTCAGAAAGTTGTTGTAGCTGATTGGGTATTCAGTGGTCATACGATGCCATAGCTTGGTTCCTTTCTTGAGTCCAGAGATGGCCCCGAGCACTTTGGCTTCATCCCCGATCGGATCCCCTTCGAGTATGAGCTTGTCGATCCTTTCGATGCAGGATCAATCAGACTCATTTTCGGCCTGTTGGGTGTTCATAAGTCGCTGTCTAGTCACAGGTCGCGGCGCCAAGGCCGTGAAATGGGTCAGAAACAGCCTGGCGAGCTGTTTGAAATATTCCACTGAGAAAGGTAGCAGCGAGGTGAACCATTGGTGGGTTTGGTCGCTCAGAGTTAGGGAAAACAAACGGCACTTAGTGGCATCTGTCGCGCCCATGGAGGCCATGTAGGAGTTATACTTGGCCACGTGTACCCTTTGGTCCGTGTTTCCACTGTAGCGAACTAGGGCTGCCGTGTTGATTTTTCGTTGGGTGGGTGCCAAAGTGACTGTGGTCCCGAGGGGGGAGTCCATGATGATAAGGTTATGGTCTGCCCCCGTCGGGCTGCTTTGGTTCTCGGCTCGTTCTAGAAGTCGCTGGACCGTCCTGGCCAGCGCGTCGATTTTGATGTCGCGATGGTCCTTGGGGGGGTAGGTCATTCGTGGATTGTCCTGGCGAATTATCAACCCCCTCGGTGGTTCATCATGATGTAAGTTTAAAGTTATGGCCAGATCTCGCTCCATCTGGTTGACGCGGCGGGGCTAAGATCGTTCCTCGTATTCGATGGCTATTGGGGCCTTCTGGGCATCTTATCTCCCAAGTCGGTCGAACACGTTGCCTGACCCTGCTGGCCTTTGTAGGAGCCTGCGATTCCGAATGATTGCGTGTTTCACCGGATCGTACGCCAGTTGGCTTGTGGAGCGCCCTCTCTCGACAAGGGCATTCTTCCCCTTAGAAGTTCCTGGATTGGGTGCCGCTTTCTTAGCTGGCGGCTGTTCGTCCTCGTCATCAAAGGCGAGGTGTTTCTTGTGGAGGACGGCCAACATGGCCTTCGCGTCCTCCGGTGTCTGTACGAGATTCCACCAGTCGGGGGTAGCCTCTAGAATGATGGGGTGAGATCGTTGTGAGCTCTAGGAGGCCTCGACACTGTCGCGGTGGTCTGTCTCGTTTCTGGTAGTGTTACCTTGGTTGATCGCCATTGGTAAGGGATGGATTTTTTGCGAATTTTTTAGCAAATTGACAGAGTGTTCCCACAGACGGCGCCAATGTTGTGACCTAGATTTTACGTCTAGGGCAATGTGATATTATTGAATGGGATCAATTAAGTAACCAAGAACACATATGAAATATACACAGATTTGGTTACCCAGTTCGCCTTTTGAAGAAGACTACGTCTGGGGGCGCCCAAGCCAGGAGTATTTTATTATATTTTCTGCCTAAGAGTACTAAGATTTCGTCCCTTTACAATGAGTGATACAAGTTGTATTTATAGAGCAGAAATTAGGGTACACTCCTCCGTGGGCTTCCTTCAATGGGCTTGCTAAGCACCCAGCTGCCAGAGCTAGGGTTTTATCGGTTAATCCCGTGGTTTCCGCGTCTGGATACACTTGTCTTGCTTACCCCGCGATATACGCGCTTTCAGTTATCCGTATCTTTGCTATAAATAGCCTTCTGAGGTCGCTTCCGACTTGTGGTCTTTCCCAAGGTCGAATGCGACCTTCTTGTTCCTTCTAGGTCACTTTGCGACCTCCTTCAGCCTCTAAGTCGCTGTGCGACCTTCTTTATCTTTGAGGAAGTCGCTCCGCAGCCTCCCGATTCCTACCGAAGTCGCTCTACCCGATCTCCTCACCGAGTAGGATTATTCCATGGTACAACAATGATGCATCATTTTCGGGAGGTTAGTGTACTTGATTTAATTTTGAACACAATTCAAACAGAGTTTGTTCATAAAAAAATGTGATTAATTTATGTGAGCGATTTTTTGTTCATAAACACGGCTAGTTTGTCTAGTTGTGCTTTGAACTATTGGACGTGCATATATGTGTGTGATATTTTTGTAATAAAGCTGAAAAATTTGCATTTTTCATTATCATATATGTAGGTCATGAGGCGACAAAGGTAACTCGAAAACGATTAAAGGTGAAAAAGGATGCACACGTGGAAGATGATGCATCATTTTCAGGAGGTTTGTATACTTGCTTTAATTTTGAACACATTTAAATGGTTGTCGAAATGCAAGTTTTTTTTACATAATTAACACATGCTTTTACATAATCAGAAAAAAATGACGCAACCGAGAATGATGTTTTGGAAGATGAGATAGATTCATTGTCGGGGGATGGTCTTTGTAATATGCCCAACGTCAATAGAGATACCAATTTGTCGGACAACTGTTTTGGTTAGTATATGATGCATTTTATATTTTTTGTTTATCACATATTAAAATGATTACATTATATCACTAATATATGTATTTTTATTGTAAATCAGGCCATGCTAGAGTAGACAAAACACAAATCTACTACAGAAGTAACTTGCGAACGGCGATAAGAGAGATACGTTCACTAAGTTACACACAGCCCCAACTCTCTGAAATTAAAAAGACGCCTACGTGGCTCTTGTTCGATGCAATTTTCAGAATGGGTGATGAGAAGGTTAGGAAAAGATGTCAAAAGAATGAAGATGACATTAGATCAGTTTTTAAATGTTATGATAAAAAATCTGGGAAGTTCATAATTGGTGGGGAGCTTTTGGATGTTACGAGAAGTGATGTTGAGCTCATATTTGGAGTAAGAAGTGGAAGCATGCCAATCCCGTTGAGACAGCAAGCTTACGACCATGAAGATTGGGTCACACGGTGTTTTGGGCCGGACATAGAGAAATCAGTTGCTCCTTTCATAATGTACAAGAAAATCATTTTGGACATACTCAGGACCACGATTGAAAGTGTTGATGAACACAAGGACAGAGACGTGGCTCATTTAACACACTGTTACCTTTTGGCTTCTTTCCTATCACCAAATCAGAATGGATCAATGGCGTGGCACTTGACTTGTTATGTTGAGGACTTTGAAATGATTAACAAATACGATTGGTGTACATACATTGCTGAAATATTGAAGAAGCAGATCCGAGAAAGCAAGACCATGAGATCTGGTGGCTGCACAATGATTCTACAGGTTATGATCTTGTTTTATATACAATTTAGACATTCATATTTTGATGTTTTGTGTTTAAAAAATCACTCTTGACTTTGTTTTTTACCCCCGTGTTTTATAATACTGGTTATGTGAGCACATGAGATTGTTCAAACCGAAAAGCAATGATGTGATTCCAAGATTTTTGAAGTGGGACCTAAGCGAATTATCGACAAAGCTGGAAAATGTGGATTTAGTGGAGCTTAGCGCTAAATATGTAAGTAATAAAATTTGTGTCTACCATCATACCATAATTTTTTGATGGAAATGTACTAACTTTTGTATTTTTTTTGTTATAAAAAAAAAAAACAGGTTTGTGCGCGTGTGTTGGTTCCGACTACAGCTGAAAGTGATGAGTTTCTTTTTGATAAAGGTTATGATCTTGGTGGTGATTATGCTGATCCGTCCCATGATATTTCTAATAATGGTGTGAATGAAAGTGAGTCTGATGAATTGATTGTGGGGCTTTCTGATAAAGCTGATGATGTGGCACGAGTTATTGGTGTTGAATCTGATAATGTTAGTATTTGTGAAGGTATGACCTCGAACTTTTAATGTTCAATATACGAGGTTCAATTTTTTTTTGTCCATTTATGTGTATTTGCAGTCTTAACTACTGTTCAACAGGAAAAGTATGATTGATTTTATGTGAGTGTTTTTTGTTTGGAAAGTGTAATCACCTATTGCGCATCATATTTTTTGTGCATGCAGATATTATTGGTGTGGATAATGACGTGGCACAGTGTTCACCTGATGATGAAGGTTGTAGATGACAGTTTGAATACTCCGCCTAGTAAGATGTCGGCTGTTGGAATGAACACTACTCCAAATTCAGTTTCAAATCCAGATGAAAATCAGTCTAATGATTTAAATGCAGTTGGCGTATGCTCGACTCCGGTGCCAGACCCAACATCAAGCTTGAATGTGTCCAATGCAACGCCACCTGATATTATTCAGAAACTTGCTGATCAGCTATTCGATGATGATGGTGTCCCGTCCTTCAGTTTATATCTATCACAGCTGGTGACACCAGTACCTGAAATCGATTCTAGCTTACAGCATGACATTGGAGAGATTGTGAAAGTCACTTGTGACAATACATCTGTACCTGCCTTTGACAACAACGAAATAGATGTTGAACGTGTGGAGGTTGATGGAGGTGATAAGGTGGTGTGTGACATAGAGAGCGAAGATGACCAACAGATTCTTAATAAGTTGCTCACGGCGTTCAACATAAGTGAAGGTAAATCGATTGTGGATGATGACATCAAAACAATTTTGGTTGATTTGTTGTCCGCCAAGAGTCGATTAGCTGCTGAAGTCTGTAAGCTATAGAAGGAGAGGGATACTGATAAGGAAAGTTTCAAAAAAAGCCTTGAATTGTTGAGCAAAAGGAATGAAGACTTGGTTTTGCAATTGAGTGAGATGTTCGTACCTACACCAACTCAAGTGTGTGAGAATCCAGAAAATTTTGAAATGATAGATGCCATAACAAAGTTGCACCTTGCAGAGCTGGAGATTGAAAGATTGAATTAGGAAAACAATGATTATGTTGATACAATTGAGTTGTACGAGGATATAGACTACTTTAAAGGGAATGAACAGGGTATATCTAAAAAAAGAAAGAAGGAGGTTCTTAATAAGAAATCCCGAAAGTTTCCCAAACCAACCTCTTTGACAAGAAATGTGAAGATGAGGACTTTGAATGACGATAGGAAGTCAAAAGTGGTCACACCACAGCCATGCACCACTGAGCTTATTAGGCTGAACGAAGGAGGATCAAAAAATGCAGTAATTGACAAACACCCATCGAGGATCTTGTTTTGAACTCTGGAACAATGAATTATCGTTGGGACACCACGTTCTTTGCTGTGCGCAAGACAACATATATTTTTAAAACACTGATTACTGAATGTTGGGATGAAAACAGAGAAAAGTAAGTGATCTCATTTGACTATTTCTGATATTTTTCTTTTCTAACCAGTAAAACACTATCTCATCTGTTTCGCTCTATTTACCTCTTGATATCATGACAGACATGTCGCTTGGAAAGGTGCTCATCCACTCTCACATGTGACTCTCACTGATATTTTGGACATTCTCCACCATGGGATGATATCGGGCGTGGTATGCTATAATCACTATAAAAACCTCCTACACATATCGTTATTTTTTAATTGTTATTTCAGAAATATTATGTTAGACAAGAAATAACAAAATAAAACGTTAATTGAATCTAGGTTGTTGATTGTTGGGTAGACATCCTACAAAGAAAAAATGCAAGTCTGCCAGGGTGTCGAAATACCATGATCTTCTCAACTCAGTGTTGGGTAAAAAATAATTTTAAGTTTTTCAGATTTATTCCTTCTTGTATGATATTGCTTATATAAACAAGAAGTTGTTTTTTGATACCAAATGTGTAGGAGATGATGTCCAATGGAATGGACAGAAACAACCCATTATTCAAGGAGTTCGTGGATTGCAAACTTGAACAATCTATGGACCGTGAGATGTTGTTGTTCCCTATTTTGATGAGAAGCAATGGACAGACAGCGTGTGATCATTGGACTATATTGCAGCTCAACATGCATAATTACGAATGGATTTTCTTAAATTCGTTGCGGCCACCAAATATGGAGTTTGATGATGACCTACAAAAATCAATGGTTTTGGTAAAAAAAATGAAACTTTGTCTTTTAACTATATATTCCATTACTAGTTGAAGTGTAAAATTTAAAAATACTGTGTTCGTAATTTGTTTACCAAATATGTGTGCATATTAATTATATTTCTCTTTTAACGCGTACAGGTTGCGTATGTTGGAGAGAAGCTTAAAAATGTGTTTGTAAGCTATCGTCCAAATGCCCCGTTTCTGAAAAATGTATTGAAGAAGCCAGAATCTGATTATTGTCGTCAACAAGCAGCTGTACCATTTGACAGTGGTGTTCTTGTGTGCAGCCAAATTGAGAATACTATTCGGCAGAAGACACCTACGAGGGGTGTATTCTCAGCGACGTCGGCGGGTACTTATAAATCGAAGATGGTATCTTGGTTCATGGATCCCATTTATTTTGGGATACCACTCTAGATATTGATTAATGCATGGTTCTTGTGTTTTTGGTGTTTGGTAGTTTTTGTTTGGATGTTCGGTCAATTGTTGTTCTATGAGGCAACATGACAATATTGATATTTTGGATATTTCGTGATTGGTTATTGTCTCAAAAACTAATATTTTGGATGTTTGGAAGCACAACACAAAAAAATATGTTGGATGTTTTGTTGATGTAATTGTCGTTTCCGAAACTAGTTTCTTGTTTTGGTGCTACTATTGTGAATATTTTTTATGTGAATAAGACTATCTTAACAGACTAAAACACTGAAAACATGGTTCGTGCCTTGTTGTGAATGGTCAGATTTTAACTAAAAACATGTGCAGGTTTAATGTGACATGGTCAGTTTTGTATTGAACTTGTGCCGTTTTTATATTAGTCTATTCAGAAATCAAACCTGAACATGTTCAGAATTTTTGTGATTGGTCAGATTTTTCTAACACATGTGCAGGTTTTAACGTGATATGTTCAGATTTGTAAATGACATGTTCAATTTTTATATTAGTCTGTTCAGAAACAAGATTGAAAAAACTGAGCATGATTTGCACCTTGATGTTCAGATTTGTAAATGACGTGTTCAGATTTTAGCTAAAAACATGTGTAGGTTTACCGTGACACGTTCAGATTTGTATTGACCGTGTGCAGTTTTTATATTAGTCTGTTCAGAACAAAAATGAACATGTTCAAAATTATATATATATATATATATATATGTTCAGTAACAAAACTGAACATGTTTGACAATAAATCTGAACTTTGGTTTGCACCTTGTTGTGAATGGTTAGATTTTTAGCTAAAAACATGTGCAGTTTTAACGTGACACGTTCAGATTTGTATTGAACGTGTAGAGTTTTTTTATTAGACTGTTCAGAAACAAAACTGAACATGTTCAGAATTATATATATATATATGTTCAGTAACAAGACTGAACATGTTTGACAATAAATCTGAACTTTGTAAAATTTATATCAAACTATTTTTTAGCCGTTGTATAGCCGTTGTGATGAGTATTTTCCTCATTTCCAATTATATATGTACGTTTTCTCACTCCCCCACTTTCCTCATATAGCCTTTCCATTGAAACACACACACACACTTACAAAAATTGAAAACAAAAATGTCTACCTCTCGAAGCAACACTTCAAATTCTAGTTATACAAGGTATGCAAAATCAGATTGTTGTAGATGTCGACGCTATGCGTCGATAAGGGTGGCTGATTCCGAGTATAATCCGGGTAGGTTGTACTATCATTGTGATGCACACGGGTTTTCTCGTTGGTGTGAACCTACGTATGTTGATGCTTCACGTAATGAACAAGAAGTGGTTTCGAATATGCGTTATCCCCATGGAAGTGTGGAGACTAACTCTCCGACTATCAAATCCTATCAAATCATGCTTGTAACCCTACTTTTGGGAAACTTCATAATGGTTATTGCACTACTACTCATTCTTGGTGTTGTAAGGGTGATGTTCAGTTAATATTTTTATGTTCCTTGAATTTGTTATGATTGTTTTCAACTCATGATTTGTATTGTGTATCAAGAACTTGACTTTATCGAATTCAGCTCTTGAATTATATTGTGTATCATGAAAAAACTATTCTCAAAGTAGTGAATCCAATTATAAAAAATAAAAAACAAATGTAAATAAAAAACACAAACTCAATAAGTAGACACATATTTGTTAAAATATAAGACCACACGTATTATGATCAAGAACAACCATGTATATAGGCACAAAAAAAGTTATTACAAAACACCACCTAATACATCACTCTAGTTAAACTTGTTCGTTTTCATACGACTCAAGTTTCACAAGACTGAAAAACCATACGAGTGTAATTTGGTGACAAAAAGTATGTATCAAGATACATAAAAAGATCTTATCTAATCATCGTCCATTCTTAATGTTGATTTTGATTGTTTGTTCTTCTTCACTGGGTACTCTCCAACCGATGGCTCCCTTTTACCTTTAGGGCAGCCAGGTGGTCGGTTTAAAATAGGCAGCAGTATTGGTTCTTCGGGAAATGTTGCTTGACATTCGTATCTTTCAGTTTCAGGGATGGGGTGTATGTCATACATATAGCATTTCCTGTAGTTACTAGTAAAGTAACATTCATCCACATACATAAAAATAGTGGGGCTTTCCTTAAGTATAACGGCAACTGAATGTGCACATGGAAAGCCTGTTACCTGCCATTGATAGCACATGCATGTCTTCTTTTGCAAATTAACAGTAACTGATGGGGTTGATCGCACTAAAAACTCATCACCTGGACATCGAACAACGTTCCATGAACGTGATATGTCCGCATTGTAACTCCAAACACTATCCTTCGTAGGGCATAGGGCAGTTGTCCACTTATTACTTGCCTCTCTTCTTTCTAAGTGCCATCTACTGATTTCTATTTTTTGTGTAATGCAGAAAAGTATTAGTCATCATACGATTGTAGTATTAGTTTCCATACATAATGGTATTACTTCAGCAATAATCTAAAATATGTTTAATTAGAACCTACACATAGTGTTTTGTGCTTCAGAAAACAAACCAGTATTAGTTTCCATACATAATGGTATTACTTCGATATCAGACAAGTATTAATATGTATTAAACTTAATTTGTACCTGAGCGTATCGAATCTATCATATATGTGATTGGCATTACCCTAGCATCCTTGATCCATGCATTGAATGATTAAACGGCGTTGGACGTCATCTCTCCGTACCTCGTGATATTTGGCGAATATGCGACTGCCCACTTCTCAACTGGTAATTGGCCAATGAATTCTTCTGCAATCGTGCCACCAAACTCCTTGAACACAGTTGCCTTCTCCTAAAAAATGTGTGTGTTGGGGGCATAGGCGCAATCTCTAAATTGATCAACCATTTGAGAACGTTTGGAGCTTTTTAAACCGCCCATTCTTGACTTCAGATTCTTCATGAGATGAAAGAGACAGAAAAAGTGATGTGGGGTCTCAAACACCATCGGGAATGCGGCCATCAACCCGGTGTTCCTATCAGACATATACGTAATATCTTGTTCATGAATGCATGTATCGCGTATCTTCTTCAAAAACCACGCCCAGTTTTCAATATTTTCTGCAGACACGCTAGCAAACGCAAACGGAAACAACCCTGAATTTAAAGAGGATAAGAAGTGGAGAATCATCTCATATTAGTACACCTATCAGATTAAGTCCATACACTACATTTTTACGTGTATGAGCAATAAATTATCATCACATCAATATACCGTTGTTGCCGTCCTTCGCAGTGGCTGCCAATAATGTCCCTTTTGAAAGTCCTATGAGAAACGTACCGTCAATGAAAAGCAACGGGCGATAGTTTTTAAAGCCATCCAAAGAAGGTTTAAATGCGATGAACACACGCTCGAATAGGTTTGTATCGTGATCTTGCTCCAAATTGAATATACTTCCTGTGCAGTTTCATTACCCATTATCAAAACCCACAAAAATAATATAAAAAAAAGAAGAAGTATTTAGTCCATACACATAACAGAGGATATCATTTGATTACAAACCTATATATATGTGTGTGATACGATAACAAAAAATATACCTTCGTTTGTGCGACTCAAACTGATTGTATGAATTGTCATAGCTACCATATATGTAATCCATCGCCTCTTCCTGTGCACGCCATCCTTTCAAATATGGGGCGTTTAACCCATAATCGTCTCTAAGCAAATCTAAAATGTGTCTCCCGCCCGCCGTGGGGTTAGTTCTAATATTCTGCATCACCAACTTACTAATGATCTTAGGACCCATTCTTTTGGTTTGGTGTCCTATCAAATTACCCACACATTTATGAACTAGGTTGGCTTTATATACCTCAAAAAATCCATTCCCAGAAATCAGTCTTGCCTTGATAAACTGATCACAACCACAAGAATCAGACTCATTGCAACCTACGTTGATGTATTTTGGTTCATTCCTAATATACTTAAAGTTGAATCCTAAATGTATAGCATACTTAATAATCTCTTCCCTGAATTCAGATGCCCCACCTCTAAAAATTGAGCCCACCCCACCACTCATAATCTCTTTCCATTTGTCTGATAACAAAGGTTTTTTGACTACATATGGGCAAATATCATAATATGGCAAACTGTCTTGCCCCATAAATTTACACTCTCCTGCAACTTGATGCAAATTCTTCATACTTCTAAATCCTATTTTTTTGGATTTGTTGGAAGTACATGATTTCTTGTTATTATCAACATCTTTTAAACCATCGTTCACCACTGGATCACCACTCAAATGCGCATGTTCAGAATTCCTCTCATCAACATCATTATGCACATGTTCAGAATGTGTCTCACCAACGACATTCTGCACACGTTCAGATTTTGATGCATCTTGGTCGAAATCATTCCCACCAGTAAAAAGACACAAATCAACAGACACTATTTTTTTAGATGAAATTTGACAAATAGATACCAAATTTCTCAAATTGGAGTTAGAATCCAGAGAGCAATTTGTAATATTACCTACTGAATATCTACATGAGATAATATTGATATTCAAATCTCTCCACATGCAAATAACCTTAATCAGTAAATCAGAGTGTGATGTTTCTTCACAACAAAAATCAGTTTGGACTCCCCCTTAAACTTGAAAATCAATATGACCTCGTACACCATCTTAAACCAATTCGTACAAAATTAACACAAAAACAAACTTCGTTCATTGAATACAATATAAACTTGTACCTTCGAATGGTCTTAGCACCAAAAAACAAAAATCCGATTAGCCCACCGCTTTTTGGATAGATGTCGATTTGATATAATGGAAAATTTCTTTCTGTATTTTGATGAAACTACTTAACAAATGAAGTTTTATGTGTGTTTGTGAAGGTAGAAAAATTTGAATTTTGAAAATACATCCTAGCTTTAATCCTGTACTACCTATTTGAGATGGGACTTTCTCGCCGGAAATAGCCATAGACTGCTGAGCGTATATGGAGAGAGATCAAAAAGATGAAGAGTGTGTGTACTGTATTGATTAGACAATTAAACAAATAATTAAATATATAAGTTGTGGGCTGATTTAGTTTTTGGAGGCTGAAGGGTATATATGTCTAATTTATAGTCCTTTTGTAGTTTATAGTAATAGTAATATATTGTTGTAGTTTTTAGAGATAGGGTGTAAAAACATGTAGTTTCTAGTAATTTTCCCTTCCGACAGCCAAAGCATAAGGAACGCCTTTCATGTCAACTATCTTCTTTTGCGTCTTAGGGCACATTTCTTTGTATAGATGTATTCCATGTCTGAAAGGTACAAAACCTTTCTTAGAATCTTGCATGTTGAATCGCTTCAAGACAGTATCTATGTATGAAGCTTGCGATAAACCTATCATCCTTTTCTTATGATCTCAAGTGATTTTGATCCCAAGGATGTGACCGGCTTCCCGTAAGTCCTTCATATCAAACTGTTTTGACATCCAAGCCCTTACGTCCAACAATACCTTTACATTGTCTCCGATGAGCAGAATATCGTCTACTATAGTACTAAGAATACCAATACAGTTTCGACACGCTTTTTATACACACAACTCTCGTACTCATTTTGATCGAACCCATAAGACTTTATAACCTGATCAAAACATTAGTTCCAGGCACGGGATTCTTGTTTTAGTCCGTAAATGGACTTCTTGAGCTTGCAAACTAGATGTTCTTGACCTTTTTCAATGAAGCCTTCGGGTTGTTGCATATAAATTTCTTCTTCAAGACTTCCGTTGAGGAAAGCTGTCTTGATATCCATTTGCCAAATTTCAAAATCGAAATGCGAAACTATTGACAAGAGAATACGGATGGACTTAAGCATAATTACAGGCGAAAAAGTTTCCTCATAGTCGATCCCTTCTTTCTGAGTGTTACCTTTTGCCAAAAGTCTAGCCTTGAAGGTTTCCACCTTCCCGTCCGATCCTCTTTTCCTCTTGTATACCCACTTACATCCAATGGGTTTGACCCCATTAAGTGGTTCTACTAGCTCCCGCACCTTATTATGATCCATAAAACCCATCTCAACTTCCATTGCCGTTTGCCAAGAATCTGCATCCTTGTCTTTGATTGCCTCATTGTAAGTCCATGGGTCTGATTCATCTTCACCGGGGACCAAGTTTGACGAATCTCCTATCCCCATGAATCTCTCGGGCTATCTACTAACCCTCCCACTACGACGAGGTTCCGGTTTTGTAAGTTTGTCGTTTGGTATGTCAACTTGTACAGTTGGCATTGAGGTAAGCCCCTTTAGCTCATCTAAGGTAATCTCACTTCTGGGTTTTTTGTCGTTCATATAGTCTTCTTCCAAAAATTTAAAGTGCGTACTGATTACCACCTTTTGATCTTCGGGACCATAGAACATACACCCTTTCGTTCCCTCGAGGTACCCTATAAACAACCTTAATTCTGAGTGGATCCAACTTACCGGTTTCCTTGTCCAACACGTATGCCGGACACCCTTAGATTTTCATGTGTCTTAAACTGGGCTTGCGCCCGGTCCACAACTCTTTAGGGGTTTTAGGAACCGATTTGGATGGCACCAAATTTAGAATGTAAGCCGTTGTTTCCAAGGCGTGACCCCAAAATGACTTGCGTAGATCCACATCACTCATCATTGATCTGTCCATTTCTAAAAGAGTCTTGTTTCTTCGTTCTGTAACCCCGTTTTGTTGAGAGGTTCCGGGTGCAGTCGACTGGGATACAATCCCTTCATCTGACAAGTAGTTCAAAAAATCATCGCTGAGGTATTCGCCTCCACGATCAAATCATAGAGACTTGATACGTTTTTCCCTATGATTCTCTGCTTGAGCCTTAAATTCTTTGAATTTATCGAAGGTCTCAGATTTATGCTTCATAAGGTAAATGTATCCATATCTTGAGTAATCATCGATAAATGTAACGAAATACTCATAACCTCCTCTTGCTTTGATTGACATTAGACCACATACATCGGTATGAACGATTTCCAACACTTCTTTGGCTCGATTCCCCTTGGCTCCGAATGCCCTCTTGGTCATTTTACCCTCCAAACATGATTCGCAAGTTAGAAATTGTTCAACCCGGAGAGACTCCAATGAACCATCTTGAACCAACCTTTGGATCCTTTTTGGACTAATATGACCTAGTCTCAGATGCCATAGAAGTGTTTCGTTCACGTCTGATGAACATTTTCTTTTATCCGAAACAGTCGATGTGTTATAGGATGCATTTCGCGAGTGGTGTGCACAGTTAATTGTGTAGAGATTATTCGACAACGTTCCATGGCTGATAAATTTATCATAAAGACAAATGGTAACAAATTCGTTAAAAGTAACCTAATATCCATCAAGAAAAAGTTTACAAACCGAAATCAAATTCTTTCTAAAACTAGGAATGTAAAGAACATCTCTCAAAATTAAAACTCTGTCTTCAAAAGACATGTGAACTTCTCCCACTACTTCAGTTGCCACTCTCGTAGCATCGCCCAGTGTGATGAGGATCTCACTCCCACTAAGTTGTCGGGTCCGCTTGAACCCTTGTAAAGTGAAACAAACATGATCAGTGGATCCCGTATCCACCACCATAAATGGGAGGCATACGCCGCTAAACAAGTTTCAACAACTAGTGCGTGAGAATATAAAGCGGAAATCACATCGCGACTTCCCGAACTGCCGACTACCCGAGTTGCCGACCTTTGCGACTTGAAGGTTTGGTCTTGTGGGAATTACGTGGGCTGATCCCTTGGTCCCCTTGCCGAGGTTGCTTCATGTAGTCTTTGTTGGATTGTTTATGATCCTTCGTGCCCAGGTGGGAGGTCGGGTTTATCCATGCTACAACAATTACCCCTCAAGTTGAGGTCTCTTGTTCCGAGAAGGGACCTTGGCTTGACACATGGACTAAATTGACTCATTACCATCTGACCTGGAAAGTCTCCTATGAGTGGCTTACTATCCTCGGGCAGGTGAAAAGTCACCTCGATAATACGAATCGTCGCATCAGACTTCCCTCGATCTCAGGGATTCGAAATGATATCATGCCAGGATGATGATGTAAAGTGCCGCCATTTCGTCTAATGAGATGCCGTAGTGGATTTCACGCGAGCCCCTCGCGTCTTTTTATTGCTAGGGGGCCGAAGTTTTGGCTAATTTCATTTTGGACCCTACTCTTCTTCGATAAATAGGCGGGGAATTAGGTTTTGAAAACCTTATTTCCTGCGACTGTCTTGCGAAAGAATTTCCTCAAGATACTCTTCCTGGTTCTTTCTCCCTTCCACCGGAAATGCATTCTCGTGTCCCTGAAGTGGATTTAATCACAGGTAAGCACTTTGGTGCCCTTCTTCGAATTTATGGATTCTAGCGTTTCCAAATCCATTTTTGCCTCTCAGCCCATGGTGGCTTCCTCCTCTTCTGAGGATGACATCCCTATTGCCCTGCGTCGCCGCCAATTTTCTGGCTCTGCCACTGGGCATGTGGGTGAAAGTTCATTGGCTAAGGTTATGGGCGACCGCCGGGAAGACGATGCCAATGATGAACCGATGGATGACCAATTTCTGGAAGAATTGGCCGAAATTACCCATCTTTCCCCATTGGATGTTAATCTCCTTCATCCCGTCCCACGGGAACGATCGTCAACGGCGGGTCCTTCTGCCTCGGTTCCGGATTATGGGGCTTATGAATGAGTCTTCAATTATGATCTGTATTGTAACCGAGCTTCGTACAAGCGACCCGATCGGGCATACCGCAAGTCGGTCGACTCTCAATTCGCTGCGTCCGATAAAAGATACCGATCTGTGCTCTCCGATCAGTATGTGCGGAGACTTCGTCGTATGTACAAGGTGCCCCGGGATGTGCATTTTTATGGGCCAACCCTGGACGAAAGCGCCGATCAGCCTCCTCCCAGAATGATTGCTGTGAATGAGTCTTCCATGTCGGTCGGTATTCGATTTCCATTGCACCCGGCCATTTACCATCTGCTGGCGGCCTGGAATGTAAGCCTCACGCAGATCACCCCCAATGGGTGGAGTTACATCATCTCCACCATGGTCGTTTTGGGGCAGGCCGGGCTGAAAAGGCTGCCTAATCCCGGAGAGGTATCTCACGTGATAACGCCCATTGCTCAGGCCGGAGGCTATCACGCTATGCGGCTTCGTAGAGAGAGCTCGTGAGTGGGATTCCGAATAAGGTTGACGGGTGGCACCAGAAATGGTGGTTTGTAGGAGGAGCATGGGAGTCGGTGGCCCCTTCCAGCACCTTATCCATTAGAGTTCCTACGGATTATGCGATCCGTGTTGAAAATGGTACTTCGCCTTAATATTTTTGTGCTCGATTGTACTGATCTAATTCTTTTCTCGTCTTGCAGTGTTTGAGCCCCGACCTTCTGAGTTATATTGGGACTTTCTCGAGGCGTTCAAGGAGGTTCGAGACACACCCCCTAGCTGGCGAGACGTTAATTTGTTGAACTCCGAGCTTGACCGCTTGCAAGCCGGACTGTATACTTACCCTCGCCACTTGAGGATTCCCTCTAAGTCTCGGCCGCATCTTTTCAAGTGTATTTCATGATTTCGCGCTAAAGGTTCTATTTTATGTTAGATTCGGAGATCCCAATCTACCTCCCGTCGGCCCTCTACCTCCGAGATGGCCTCGCGACCTCGATCAGTACTCGGCTCCATGAGGCGTCTGCTGCTGACAAAGGCAAGAAGAAAGTTGCCGAACCCGCCACCGTGGCTGGTGAGCGACCTCCCAAGAGGGCACGAGCTGAACCTAGCACGCACCGATCCACGTCAAGTCGGGGTGCTGGAAGGGTGGCTCCCAGCCTGACACATTTGCCGACTTCTACCCGGGAGGGAGGTTGCCATCCGGAGGACGATTCCTGGATTGGTTGGGGTGAGGAGAGGATGCAGAGGTAGGCCATTTGCAACTTTTAATGAATTTACCTCAAAACCAGGACCAAACTTAATATATTTGTTCCTAGTTGTTGCAGTCAGGAGCTGACGGCCAGCAAGTTCTCACCGGAGGTGTTGAGCTTCATGAGATCCCCAATTCCCATGCTGGAGGGCACGCCCGGAGACTGGCCCGGCTACTTGGAGCGGATAATGAGGAACGTGCAGCGCGCATGGACGAAGGATGATCACTCCTCTGCCCATCACCAACAAGTCACGGGCAACATGTATTCGGCTGTGGTCCACTCCTTGAAGGCTTCCCTCTACATGGAAAAGGCCTGCGCCCAATCCGAGCTCGAGCTCTCCAAACTAGAGAAGGCCCAGGCGATGACCTCCGAGCAAGCAAAATCACTGATAGCTGCCTATGAGGTGCAGAAGAAACTGGAGGTTGCCAAGGCTGACTTGGCCAAGAGGGCCTTGGAGCTCGAGGGCCAGCTGAAGGAAACCGAGAGACTGCTCGGGGAGGAGAAGGAGGCCGTGACCCGGATGAAGGCGGAGCTGATCCGCAAGGATGTAGAGGTCGGGGAGAAGTTGGCCGCCAAAGAAGAACACTTTAAGCAGGTCGAAGACAAGAATGCTAACTTCGCCTATATCGGCGATTATGGGCGCTTATCCGAGCCGTTTCTAAGTGGAAGAACCCCGCCGACCTCTCTAACATTATGACCGAAGCCGATTACTTACATTTCGACTTCATTCCGCCTCGACATTGTGCCGATATTAAAGATCCGAAGATCCGGGCATTGATTTGTCCTTCTTCCCAATTAGAGTCGGATCGCAGCACCCCGCTCGATCCAGATGAGACCTGACCGAGACTCGGGCCTCATACTCCACGATATCTGGCGTGCGCACTGAAATGGGAGTCGGTGTGTACTTGAAGTCGCTTGATGCCCATTGCGGTGGACATTTCTAGACCGTTGATCAGTGCTTCATATTCGGCCTCGTTGTTGGTGGTAGTGAAATCGAAAGTGATGGCAATCTGAAAAGAAATCTCATCTGGACTGATTAACACAATTCCTACCTGATTTGTTGGCGGTTTGAGGCGAATCTCATTACAACTCCCATGGTGGACGGTCGAGCAGTTGGCCCCGGGAGGAGGGGGTTAATTGATGATGAAGTCGGCGAGGGCTGAACTTTTATTGCGAGGCTTGGCGCGTATATTTTACCCCATCTTGTCAACCTCGATGGCCCACTTGAGGCATCGGCCCGATGTATCTAGTCGATGGAGCACGTGCGAAGGGGTAAGGAAGTGAGGACCTCCCCTTGGTGATCGAAGAAGTAAGGTCTCCGTTTCCTCACTCATTAACTAGAGCATAGGCTAATTTCTCTAGAAAGGTATCATTGCTCTCGGTTTCATTTAGCGTCGTGATAAAGTAAATGGGCGGATGGGTTTGACCCTCCACCCGTACAAACCCTTGCGCTCGGGCGGTTTCAAGGTCATGAGTATAAAAAAGTTTTCTCACGGGGGTGGTTTTGGCTAAAATCTTGATGTCGGCGGATATGCTTTGATCCGTCAAAGAGCATCGACTCTCGGATGTCCATTGAACCTCGCCTTCTTTTCGATGGTGTCGAACATGGGCGGAGATAGCCCCCTATCGTGCAAGGGCGAGATGGGGTGGATGGCGACCTCTGTTCCTACGGTATGGGTGGCCTGAGGCGGCTCGCCCTATGCGGCCCCTATCACGGGCTCTCTTTGCACCCGATCTCTCGGCTTTGGGTTGGCGGTCATCTTTGTCGACCTTGACCCCCCGATTATACGCCGAGGATTCTTGACAAACTCATTCGATCGGCCATCTTCATAAAGCTTCCTGGCTTCAGCGAGATCTCGACACTTTTTTGGTGTAGTGTCCCTACGATCATGATAGTGGCAATACTTGTTGGGTTTTTGCGACTTTTTGTCTTTCATGGGGTGGGTTGCTTTCGTAACATGTCTCGTCCCTGGATCTGGGTATCGCGTTACGGTGTCATACCCGAGCCTCCATTAGCTTCACCGAAATGGACTCCTCAAATGGTTTGAAGGTGTCGGGTGTCTTATAATGACCCCAGTTTTCTTGGAACCTTTCTTGGGCTCGCGACTTCCTTTGTCTCGAGAGGCGGGTCTCTAGCAATTCCATGGTATGGATGGTGTTGGCCCTTTTCTGAAATCGGCGTGGCTGGTCGGATAGTCGGCGGTCATGCGCCGCCATAGCTTAGTTCTCTTACGAGGGCGAATCACGCCCCCCGACTTGGCCTCGTCCCCAATAGGGGTTGCCTTCAATGATAAGTCTATCGATCCTCTCAACATAGGATCGATCGCTCTGTCTCCCACGGCGCATGTTCGCGAGGCCTTTGCCTTGTCGCGGTCGAGGCGCCATCGCCCGTATAGTGGCCCAAGAATAATCGAGCGATTGCTCAAAAGTATCAATGAGAGATGGCGGCGAAGTGTACCACATGTGGGCCTGTTGCTTTCGGCGTCGGGAGGAAAGTCTACGCCGTTGCATCCGATGCCCCCATTGAGGCCATATCGCATTATCTTGCCATATGGACTCTCGGGGTGCATACTCCGTTATGGCGATCTAGAGCGCTATCTTTGATTTTCCTCAGGCGGTGCGAGTGATCATAGTTTCAGGCGAATCGGGGATGACAAGGTCGATGTTGACCCAGACGGTCCATCCCGTTACCCACATTTTTCCAATTTGTTGGGCCGGTCCTAGCTAATGCCGCGACCTGAGCATCGCGCGGGTTACTAGCCCCCTGCCCGTGACCATGGTGGTATGCCGAATGTCTCGGAGATCCTCCATGGTGCATGTCCAGGGTCATGGCAAGATCTCTTTCCACTTGTTCATCATGGCGTGGTTGAGAGTGAGCCTCGTCCTGCGCCCCTCATGAGGGCCTTAAATTTGCTTTGGCCGAAGGCGGTGAATGCACTATTCGAACCCGTTGGTCTGTCCAGGGCGGTGGTTCCGAACGATGGCATGTTTAGCCGCGTTGTATGCCAGTTGGCCCGTGGACCGTCCCTTTTCCATCATAACGCATTTACCTTTAGAGGTTCCGGCGTCATGGGCTATTTTCTTGGCTGGGGGTTGTTCCTCCTCAACGCCGAAATTGAGACATTTCTTGTTGAGGACGGCCATCACTGCTTTGGCATCCTCCGGTGTTTGGACAAGATTCCACCAGTCGGGGCTGCCCGATGAGTGGGTTGAGAACTCAGTGAAACCTCGATGCCATCATGAATATCGGTTTCATTCTCGATTACAGCTTTCCCCTGGTTGGTTGCCATTTTGTTTTTCTTAGAGTTTGGAAGGTGAGGTCTCCTTGAGAATTGTTGAAATTTCTCAAGAAATGTGTTCCCACAGATGACGCCAATTGTTGAAACTGGTTTTTATCTACTCAGTTAAACAATAATTATTATGAAATGCGTATGCTAAAGGCAATCGAATCAGGGAAAGAGACAAAGAAGTTGGTGACCCGATTCGTCTTTGGAATCAGACTACGTCCGGGGGCGTCCAAGCCAGGGAGAGGATGTATGTATATGCCTAGAAGTCTAAGTTGTTCGACCTTTTACAGAGGTGGCCATGGTGGCCTATTTATACTATGACTCCCACCCTTTGGGTGGGAATTTACATAAGGAATAATGCCTATGAAAGGGCTACAATATCGGGAACCATTAATCTCGCCTTGACAGGCCAGAAATCGTCCATCTTCAGCGTGCGCCCATCATGGAGCATATGTGGAGGGCGGATTAGTGGCGTGTCGGGGGCTGTCATTGACCACGTGAACTGTATAGTTGTGGCTGGTGCAGGTCGCTCCCGACTTGAGGATATAAAGCGGAAATCGCATCGCGACTTCCCAAACTGCCGACTACCCAAGTTGCCGACCTTTGCGACTTGAAGGTTTGGTCTTGTGGGAATTACGTGGGCTGATCCCTTGGTCCCCTTGACGAGGTTGCTTCATGTAGTCTTTGTTGGATTGTTTATGATCCTTCGTGCCCAGGTGGGAGGTCGGGTTTATCCATGCTACAACAGTAGAGAGTGGAGTACGAAATCAACCTTAGTTTTGAAATCACATTTTTCGCCAAGGATCTCAAGCTCCTCAAAGAGAACCTTAACCCTAAGAACGTACTCCCTTGCGGTCGTTCCTATTTTCATTTTTAACTCAGCCATTTCACACTTTACGCTTTGGACTGCCATATGGGCCGGATGTGCAAACATCGCTTCGAGATTTCGTAAGATATCTGCAGCTGACTTGAATCCTTGGTGAAGGTGTCTCAACAATTCTGACAAGTGTGCTAAAATTGTATCCTTCATCAATTCATTTTCCAACTCCCATTCACCATACTGCATCTCGTCCCATAATCCGGCACCCTTAGCAGGTTTTTCGGGTTTTGGTGTATCAAGTACCCATTTGGATGGTTGTGCAGCTAAGACAAGTTTCATTTTATAATTCCAATCATTATAATTTTCACCAGTAAGCATAAGATCCTTGAGTTTATATAGCAGTGGATTAAAAGGTTGCGACATGCTGAACTGAAATAAATAACGATTGTATAAGCACAAACATATCACATAGTTCGATCACATGTATCATATTAAAATCTCCAAAAAAATATGAACATGCATCAGCCAACATCTCAAAACAGTTTAAATAAGCCACGTGGTGTGTGTCATTATTTAAACACATTCAAGCAGGTTACAAACAAGAAAACAGTTACAAACCTTTAATATCCAAATTAATAGTTGGCTCCCACTTGACCAATATAAAATTGACAGGGATTTCAGGGAATAACCATGATTAAATACATAATTATTATTTCATTTTGAACGAGCCTTGTGGGGAGGGTCATCGCCGCCACTAATAATAATTCATAATCATCCGTTTGGAATTTATTCATGTGAAAGCTATCTTTTGGCCGTCCCGTGGGGGGAATTTCTCCAAAAAAATTCACAAATAAATAAATCATGGAGGTCAAAATTAATCCAATTTTATTATCAGGAATAAAATTGTCAATTAATTATTTTAAGCATACTTAGTAATTTTCGAAAGTGAGATTTTTCCAAAACAATTTCTCATGCATCGCATATTCAAACATAATTAAATAAGCATTAAAAATAAAGCAAACATCAAAACAAAAAATTAAACACATTGGGCACATATATCCAATTGTCACGGTTAATTTTTGTCATGTCTTGATCTTGAAAAATCGTCTTCATAGCCTTCTTCGTTCGTCTCAAAAAGCTCCAACTCGACCACAACAAATTCTTTAAAACGTCCTCCGTTAAGGTCCGAGACGACATCTGGCGTTGGGTAGCTCACGGTCCGGGACACGTATGGAACCGGCCATCCCCGCCCGTCGCTCGACAGCATAGGGAACGAGGCGCGTCACCCGGATGGATCCCGTGCGCGCTCATGTTCGCACCCGTCCCCGCGTCACAGCGCTTTCGGCTTGCCTCCGCGCGCGCCCGTGTGCATCCGTCTACCCGTGCACGTGTCCGCGCATTCCTGTGTGCGCGCCCGTGCACGGCCCTCGGCCCAAGTCCCGCCAGACTCTCGGCCACGCCCAGGCTTGCGCCTGTGTGCGTCGATTGTTCTCGGCCAGCCCCGTACGCGACCGCCTAGCACGTCTTGCTTTAGCTCGCGTACGTCTGGGCACTTGGTCGCCCGTCTTTAATTCTCCGTCTCTATCTTCATTCACAATCCGGTTACTATTTATTTACGAAAAATAAATAAACCTAGATAAAGACTAGTCTATTACATTGAACGAATCAAACAAATCATAATCTACTCGTGGATTTTCTCACGAGGCAAAATGAATTCGAACGTACAATTGGATACCTGCAAAAAAGATCTAGCAATTCTACTATCCAATTTCAAATTTAATGAATAACAAATTAAATTACAATCTAAATTTCAGAGCCCGAAACTGAGGCTCTGATACTAGTTGTTGGGGAATTAATTGCCCGGATCTATTCGGGATGAATATTTAAATACAAATTTAATTATAACAATTATTACTAGCATGAATTAATCATATATTAATTCAAATAACAATTCAACAACAAATCATGCATACAAAAATTCACATAAATGCTACCCATGCGGATTTGCTAGGAGTTAATGTGAACTAACCTCTCGGAGTGACAACCGTTGAGAAGATGGATCATGTTCACACGAACACACCAAAAAACCTTCTCAAGTATTCCCTCATCCTTGTCCGACAATCCAGTGGTAGGATGCTTGCGAACATTTAACAAAACAAAAAATAAAATTATGTTGCACCACCTTTGTGCATTTCTTATTTTACTTTGGGGATGAAAAATTCATCCCCTATTTATTTATAGAGATAGGGTGGTCGATTTTTTTGCTAGGAATAAGGGTAGAAAAAATCTTTTCTTAATCTTCAAGAAATCTTGAATATATCTAATATATTCTTTTCTCCATATTTAAAATATCCATAAAAATCCCATCTTCTCTTGTTATGGGAATTTTTGAAAAGTTAAGGGATAAAGAATCCAATATTTGGATCTTCTTCAATTTATGAGATATCCTTGTATTGCAAGAATACATATCTTCCATAATATCTTTTCGAAAATTGCTTAATAAATAACCAAGTGGGAGATTTTTTTTAATTTAATGAGATAATCTTGTATTCCAAGAATACATATCTTCATTTCATAACAAAATTCAAAGAAAATCTTTCTCCCTCTTTTATTTATTATTTTCGAAAAACATGGAAAAATAGCAACAATAATTTATTTTATTTTTAAATACCTTTTTCATTTATTGGACTTTATCTTTGGGCTACTTGAGGGGCCCTTAGGAGATTTAAGATTGGACCTTCCAATGGACCTTGAATTTCCAATATTGAGCCAAAATATTATTCAAGCCCATAAATATTAATTAATCTCACTACATAATTAATATTACACTATCCATCTTAACCCATATTACTGTTAATATGGCTCCCGGTTATTATTTCCCGTGTTTAAGATTATCCAGTCCATTAATTAATTTAAGCCACTGAAATAGCTTCACTTTAATTAATATCTTTTTCCTTGGTTCAGGAACGACTCAACATTATTATCCATACAGGAAACTAATTCCACTTGCAAGATTTAGTATGATAAAACTTTTGAGCCTCCCAAGGCGACAAATCAAGCAAGACATACTTGCACGTGATTCTCCGTATTAAATCTTAGCAATCGTCGTGTAACTAATAATATTGCCTAAGATATAAGGTATTGAATCACATTAATTCTCTACCCATCATAAGTCAAAGCAATAGTTATTAATTCCACACGATCCTGTTGTAACCTAGAATTTACGTCTAGGGCAACACACAAGTAATGGATCGAACCTTTAAGTAACGAACTGCAATTATAAATAACACGCGAAATTGGTTACCCAGTTCGTCTTTTGAATAAGACTACGTCTGGGGGCGCCCAAGCCAGGAGTATTTTATTATCTTTTCTGCCTAAAATTCTAAGATTGCTCTCTTTACAATGAATAGTACATGTTGTATTTATAGACAAGAAATTAGGTCACAGATCTTTGTGGGCTTCCTCCACGGTCTTGCTGAGGCTCCAGCTGCCGGTGCTAGGGTTTCCTTAACCAACCCGCGATTTCCGCATCCGGATACACTTGCCTTGCTTATGCCCCGCGATATCCACGTCGTTAATTGTCCATATCTTTACCATGTTTATCTCTTCGTCGACTTCGGATTGAAGTCGCTTCCGACCTGTGGACTACCCAAAGTAGCCTCACGACTTTCATACATCTCCAAGTCGCTCTGCGACCTCCTCAGCCCAAGTGTAGGCGCTCCAACTGACTGATACATAATACAGAGTCGTCTCACCGGGTCGGATTATTTCATGCCACAACAATTTCCCCTCAAATCGAGATCGCGTGCTTGCGTCGACCTGTGGCAAGTCGACCTCGGGAAGCGTTCCCGAGGCGCATGGTCATCCTCGGGGAGGCGAATCATCGCCTCGGTTCCTGGAATCGGTGTGAGACCTGATGGATCCATCATGATGACTCGGCAGATAGGTGATGTTATACGCCGCGAGGCCCTCCAATTGGTGACCGCGGTGTCGACTACGCGCGATTTGCGTGACTTCATTTCCTCCGGGGGGGTCCTAAATATGCTCATATTACACTTCCACCCCCTCCTTCTCTATAAGAAGGGCTAGGGTTTTAGGCATTAATCCATTTCCTCCCAACTTTTGCGCAACCAAATCCGTTTTCGAATCCAAGCTTCTTCATTTCCGGCGAGCTTCCAAATTCCCGACGAGACTCGACTCAGGTAATCTTCTAATTTCTTCACACTCTTTCTATGGCCACCAACCCTGCGACGACCGTCGTTCCTCGGCCTATGATTCCCTCGTCCTCAGAGGAGGACAATGTGGCAATAGCCCATCTCCGGCGCCACCCTGGCTCTAGTTCGGCCGTTGGTCACGCGAGTGGGTTCTCGACGGTGGGCATTCGGAGTGTTGTTCGGGAAGCCGATGGCGTAGATGAGCAATTTTTACAAGAGTTGTAAGAAATCACTCATCTTCCGGCTCTGGATATCAGCCCCCTCCGTTCCGCCGCGTCAGAAAGGGGACAACCCGCCGGTACTTCGGCCCCGACCCGGGATTATGGGGCCTATGAGTGGGCCTTTGACTATCACTCTTATTCGGCTCAGGCTCCGTATAAATGACCTGAATGTGACTATAGGAGGTCGGCTCATTCTGAGTACATGGCTTCCGACCTCACAAAGTACAAGTCGATCTTATTTGACTGACACGTGCGCTCCCTTCGTCGGCTATATAAGGTGCCCCAAGACACACATTTCTATGGGGTGACTTCTAATGAAAGTGCTGACCAGCCACCTCCCGGGATGATTGCGGTCAATGAGCATACCATGGAGGTGGGAATCCGATTTCCCCTTCACCCGGCCATCTCCCATCTGTTGGCGGCCTAGAACCAAAGCCTTACACAAATCACTCCGAACGGTTGGAGCTACATACTTTCTACCAGGACCATTCTGGGGCAGGCCGGGCTGCATCGGATGCTGACTCCTGGCGAGATCGCTTATGTGATGATGCTAATCGCCCAAGCCGGCGGCTATAATGTCATGCGACTTTGCATGGGTCGGGAACTTGTGAGTGGGATCCCGAACAAGGTTTTTGACTAGCATCGGAGGTGGTGGTTTGTCGGAGGTGCTTGGGAATCCGCAGATCCTTCAAGTACACTGCCCATTCGGGTTCCCACGGATTACACACATCAAGTCGAACATGGTAAATCTTAACTTCTTACACTTCCGTGGTTGTACTGATCTAATTCTCTTCTTCTTTTGCAGTGTTCACTCCTCAAACCGTCGACCTGTATTGGGATTTCCTAGAGGCCTTTAAGATCATCAGCGACACTCCTCCGAGCCTCCGCGATGTCAATGCCTTGAATTCCGAGCTCGATCGGCTTAAAGCCAGACCCTACATATATCCTCGCCACCTGAACATTCCCTGTGAGTACCTTTATTGACGATTTCGAACTTTCGTTTTATCTGTGACTAACTTTTCCTTTATGTGGGCAGTTCCCGACATCCCCGTCTATCGACGTCAGCCTTCAGCGTCAATTATGGCACCCCGTAAGAAGTCGGTGTTGGGCTAGATGAAGCACGTGGCGGCCGCTGATGCCCCTCCTCCAAGTCTGACCCCTACCGGTCCCTCTGTCACTGATAAAGGTAAGAGGAAGTCGAAGGAGCCAGCTTCGTTGGGTTCCGAGCCCGCTAGGAAGAAGACGAGGGAGGAAACAAGCCAGGGGACCGGGAGGTCGCAGCCTCGCCAGGCCTCACAACCTACCTCTGCCCAAACTCCTTGCAAAAATCATCTATGAAAGAATTCAAGAATTTTGTTCCCTTATCTGATCTGATTTTCACAACACTGACACCTTTCTCATTCTATAATCTCTAGAGCATCTCAGGTATCTTCGTAGTGGTTTCATTCTTCTTATGAAAGAATACAACCCAGGTGTGTTGGGAAAATTATGGATGCACGGATCTATTGGAGATGATTTTAAATACATATTCAAATTAAATAATTAATTACTAACATGAATTAATCCTAAATCAATTCAACATAATAATTAAACAACATGCGTACACGTAATTCACGTAAATCCTAAACATGCGGAACTAGGAGTTACGAGATTACATACCTCTTGTAGAGACAATCGTTGAGACGATAGATCAACCCAAAGTGTCTTCCCAAATATGTCCCAAAGTCCACGAACGTAACCCGGTGGGAGGATTCGCACGAACGATTTTAACAAGAGAGAAAACAAAAAATATTGTGCTACCACCTTTATGGATTTCTAATATTTTCAACACATGGAATTGCACTTGGGAATGAAAATTAATCCCCTATAAATAGAGAGTAAGGGGGCCGATTTTTAGTGTAGGAAAATAATGAAGAAATTTTTTTTCTTAGTCCCCAAGAAATCTTGAATATATCTCCTATATTCTTTTATCCTTAATTAAATTTTTCATAAAAATCTCTTCCCCTTTTTATCCCATATTTTATAAAATAACAAGGGAAAAAGAATTAAGATTTGACTTCTTGAATTTATGGGATAATTATGTATTCCTACAATATTTATCTCTTTCCATAAAATATCTACAAGAAAATCAAGACAATCTTTTCTTCCTTTTCCATACATATTTTTTGAAAATTATGCTAGGAAATATTAGCAAAATATTTTCTCTCTCTTTCATTAATTGGACTTTATTTTGGGCTATTTGAGGGGCCTTTAAGAGAATTAAGATTGGATCTTCAATGGACTATGAAGCTCTAATATTGGGCCAAATATTATTCAAGTCCATTAATATTAATTTACTCCACTGTGAAATTAATATTGAACTATCCATCTTAACCCATATTACGATTTCATTATAATATGGCTCCCGATCATTATTTCCCGCGTTTAAGATTATATTAGTCCATTAATTAATTAAGCCACTGAACAAGCTTTATATTAATTAATATCTTTGTCCTTGGAGTAAAGACATTTCAAACTTTATTATCCATAAGGAAATAAATTTCCACTTGCAAGATTTAGTACGATAAAGGTTCCGAGCCAACCAAGGGGACAAATCAAGCAAGACGTACTTAGACGCGATTCTCCAGATTAAATGTCAAAGAATCGCGTCATGTAATTAATAATATTGCCCAAGATATAAGGTATCGAATCGCATTGACTCTCTTCCCATCATAAGTCAAAGCAATAGTTATTAATTTCACACGATCCTATTTAAAGGACGAAGATTAAGAAACAACACACCACTGAGGTCTAATTCTTGTATATTCAAAGATCTTAGAATAATTTGTCCTCCCCAGAGGTCCTTATTCAACAAGACCTAAATGCGCTAGTGTAATCCCTTGGTCAAGACAAGTCAATCTGGGTCTTACACTTCAACCTTTCATGATGGTTTGTTCATTTCCATCTGGGTTGTGAATTTTGTACTTAATTATGAGGAGCTGATAATTTGATCTTCCGTGATCTGGTATCACCAAATTAAGTACAATGTAATACGTACTGACTTATTGAACGGGTTTGCAATAAATATATATAACATTCATTCATATTTAATGCAACAGTGATTAATAGTTTATTTTAGTAAATAAATAAGAAAATTCAGTTTGGTTATACAAAGTAAAAGCATACTTTTAAGTATAACCCCAACAATCTCCCACTTATACTCAAAGTCTACTTTTAAGTATACAACAACATGTCTCGTGTTCTATGTGACATCTAATGTCACCTACATGAACCTAATAATATTTCTCCCACTTATACTCAAAGCAGATTGGCAAAGTCCTTGACACCCATTCCTTCCACATGTCTCTCGAATGTACTCTGAGGCAAACCCTTTGTGAATGGATCTGCTAGGTTATCTTCCGATGCAATCTGAGCCACCTCAATGTCTCCTCTCTTAATGATTTCTCGTATGAGATGGTATTTTCTTTCAATGTGTTTGCTGGCCTTGTGGGCTCTCAGTTCCCTCGAATTTGCAACTGCTCCGGCGTTATCACAGTAAATCGTGATCGTCCTGGGCAAATCCGGGACAACGTCCAAGTCCACTAGGAAGTTCTTGAGCCAAACCGCTTCCTTCGCTACTTCACAACCAGCAACGTATTCGGCTTCCATGGTAGAATCGGCGATGCATTTCTGCTTTACGCTTCTCCATGTCATGGCTCCTCCCCCCATGCAAAACACATTACCCGAGGTAGACTTTCTGGAGTCCACGTCTGATTGGAAATCCGAGTCCGTGTAACCGATGGGGATTAGACTGTCTGACTTGTAAACCAACATTCTATCCCGAGTCCTTTTAAGATACTTCAGAATGTTCGTTACTGCAGTCCAATGCTCTTTCCCAGGTTTACTTTGATATCTTGCCACCATGCCTATGGCAAAACAGATATCCAGTCTCGTACACAGCATTGCATACATGAGGCTTCCCACAGCCGAAGCATAAGGGATGCCCTTAATGTCATCTATTTCTTTCTGTGTCTTGGGACACATCTCTTTAGATAGATGGATTCCGCACCTGTAGGGCACAAAGCCTTTCTTAGAATCTTGCATGCTGAAGCGCTTCAAAACAATATCTATGTATGAGGCTTGTGAAATCCCGATCATTCTTTTCCTGCGATCTCAAGTGATCTTGATCCCTAGTATGTGACCGGCTTCCCCTAAATCCTCCATATCGACTGTTTTGACAGCCATGCCCTTACGTCTGATAACACCTTTACATCATTTCCGATGAGCAGAATGTCATCCACGTATAGTACCAAAAATATCAATGCAGTTTCGTCACGCTTTTTATAAGCACAACTTTCAAAGTTATTTTGATTGAAACCGTAGGATTTTATAACTTGATCAAAACACTGATTCCAAGCGCGGGATGCTTGCTAAGCTTGCAAACCAGATGCTCTTGGCCTTTTTCAATGAAGCCTTCGGGTTGTTGCATATAGATTTCTTCGTCAAGATTTCCATTGAGGAAAGCTGTCTTGACGTCCATTTGCCAGATCTCAAAATCTAGGTGCGCAACAATCGACAAGAGAATGCGGATGGACTTGAGCATGGCTACGGGCGAAAAGGTTTCCTCATAATCGATCCCCTTCTTTCTGAGAGTACCCTTTCGCCACTAGTCTTGCTTTAAAGGTTTCAACCTTTCCGTCCGGTCCCTTTTTTCTCTTGTATACCCACTTGCATCAGATGGGTTTTACCCCATTAAGTGGTTCGACTAGCTCCCACACCTTGTTGTGATCCATTGAACCCATCTCGACTTCCATTGCTGCTTGCCAAGATTGAGCATCTTTGTCTTGGATCGCCTCGTTGTAGGACCATGGATCTGATTCTTTTGCGGAGATCAAGTCCGAAGACTCTCTGATCCCCAAGAATCTCTCGGGTTGTCTGACAACCCTCCCACTACGACGAGGTTCCAGTTGTGTAGGCGTGACGATTGGTATATCATTTTGTACAGTTGGCAATGAAGTTGGCCCCCTAAGTTCTTCTAAGGTAATCTCACTTCTAGGCTTTCTACTGTTCATATAGTCTTCTTCCAAAAATCTAAAGTGAGTACTGATTACCACCTTTTGATCTTCGGGACCATAGAACATGCATCCTTTAGTTCCTTCGGGGTACCCTATGAACATCCTAAATTCTGAACGTGCATCCAATTTACCGGTTTCCTTGTCTAGCACGTATGTCAAACACCCCCCGATCCTGATGTGTCCGAAACTAGGCTTGCGCCCCGTCCACAATTCTCTCGGGGTTTTAGGTACCGATTTGGATGGCACTAGGTTCAGAATATAAGCCGAAGTTTCTAATGCATAACCCCATAACGATTTTGGTAAATCCGCATAACTCATCATTGACCTTACCATTTCTAAAAGTGTTCTATTTCTCCGTTCTGCAACCCCATTTTGTTGACGGGTACCGGGTGTAGTCAACTGGGATGCAATCCCCTCTTCCGATAGGTAGTTCAAAAATTCTATCAGATCGTAGAAACTTGATAGTCTTTTCCTTATGATTCTCTGCTTGAGCCTTAAATTCTTTGAATTTATCAAAGGTCTCAGATTTATGTTTCATTAGGAAAATATATCCGTAGCGTGAGTAATCATCGATAAAAGTAACGAAATACTAGTAGCCACCTCTAGCTTTGATTTGCATTAGACCACACACGTCGGTGTGAACGATTTCTAACACTTCTTTAGCTCTATGCCCCTTGGCACCAGATGCTCTCTTGGTCATTTTACCTTCTAAGCACGATTCGCAAGTCGGAAATGGTTCAATTTGGAGAGACCCCAAAGAACCATCTTGCACAAACCTTTGAATCCTTTTCGGGTTAATATGACCTAATCTTAGGTGCCAAAGAAGTGTTTCGTTCACGTCAGCGGAACACTTTCTTTTACATGAAATAGCAGATGTGTTATAGGATGCATTTTGTGAGTGATGTGCACAGTTAATAATATAGAGATTGTTCTGTAAAGTTCCATGACAGATAATCACATCGTTACGAAAAATAGTAACATACTTATTAAAACGAACAGAATATCCATCGACAAAGAGTTTAGAAATAGAAATAAGGTTTTTCCGAAAAATAGGAACATATAGAACATCTCTTAAAATTAAAGTCTTGTCTTCAAAAGACAGGTGCACTTCTCCCACTGCCTAAGCTGCCACTCTCGTAGCATCGCCTAGTGTGATGAGGATCTCACTCTCACTAAGTCATCGGGTCTGCTTGAAACCCTGTAATGTGAAACATACATGATCAGTGGATCCCGTATCTAATACCCACGAGTGGGTAGCATACTCCGCCAAACAAGTTTCAACAATTAGTGAGTGTGAATTACCTTTCTTTCCATTCCTTTTGGGTTTGGAACAGGCCGACTTCCAATGTCCCTTTTCACCGCAGTTGAAACATTTTCCTTTTTGGTATCTTCTGGACCTTCAACCAACTAACTTTCTTACCTTTTTTCTTGGTGGCCTTGCTTTGGATCGGACTATTCATCTCCTTCTCAATCTTACCTTCCATTGGTCTAGATCTTGAGAGCAGTTTCTTAGTCACCAAAGCTTCGTCTTCTTGTCCCAAGTGTTTCTCTACCGTCTCCAAGACCTCTTGTAGAGTATCCATGGTAAACATGTGATCACTCATCACGAAATTACAATAGAACTCATTAAAGCATCTAGGAAGAGTTAGGAACAAGAATTCGATTTGATCCTTATCACAGTACCGTGTACCTAGGTAAGAAAGTTTTTCAAAATGGCGTCTGACTTTGAGAACGTGATCCCTTACGGGCGTTCCCTCAATCATTTTTAGCTTTTCAACTCCATTTTGATGAAACTCCTTGATCATATAGCTCTCATAGGAAAATATTTCCTCAAGACTTTGAACAATCTCCACAGCTGAATCAATTCCCTCATGAATGAGCCTCAAATCATCAAACAGTGAAGTCAAGATTATCGGTTTCATTGATTCATTTGCTTGCTCCCAGATATTGTACAAACATCTTTCCGAACTTGATGACCTTTCAGTGTGTTGCGAGACCAGAGAGAAATTTGAAAAGTAAAGAGATGGGTACGAAAAGAAAGTTAAAATCAGGGTTTCTTTCGTTAGTAGGAAACTTGAGTGAAGAATCTGAGGCTCAGGATCCACCTGAGCCAAAGAAGCTGAACGAAGAAACTGAGGCTCAGGATCCACCTGAGCCAAATTATCTGAACGAGCAAACTGAGGCTCAGTATCCACCTGAGCCAATTTATCTGAACGAGCAAACTGAGGCTCAGGATCCACCTGAGCCAATTTATCTGAGCGAGAATACTGAGGCTCGGATTCTACCTGAGCCAAATCATCTGAATGGCTTATCTGAATGAATGAAGGTTTGGGTTTCACGTAAATTGGCCCAAACATTTAGAATAATCTAGAATATCCTTTATATATTTTAGATTCTGTTTTTTACCTAAAGAATATCCACTGTTGTGTGGACCCCAATGTTAGTTACAAATACGGCACTGGCGGATGAATGAGAATATCAGAAAATTGACATCATTCTCTCTCTTCTAACTACCTCTCCCTATCTAATTCTCTCTCTCCCTAATTCTTCATATCTTCAAATCTTCATATCTTATTCTTCAAGCAATTTACATTTCCTGCAATATTATTCCATAAAATCCCAAAAAACATATTACGATCATCCAGAAAATATAAAAAACGTAACATTTGGTATCAGAGCCAAGTTTTGATCATGGCCGAGGGAACGCGCTCCAAGGATCTGTAAGAATCACACGGGAAGCTGGAATTATTAATCCAAACGGAAGCCATGATTTGGAAGCGATAGAAGGGGAAGCTAACGAGACAATATGCATGGTTTAACAACCAAGATGGAAGAGAAATTTGAGCTTATGACTAACACTTTGGCAGCTATGCAGTTACAACTGATGAATATGGAAAAAGGCAAGGGGCACAATGAAGGGCCCTCTATTTTGGGGAGTCCTAACTTTGGATCTGGTGGTGGAGTGCCTAACTATGGAACTGCTGGTGGGGGATCATCCTACCAAATGTCGAGGAATCTCTAAGGAGGTTAATCGATGGTACTCAATTTCACAACCCAAAGGTTTAAGATTGAATTCCCTAGGTTTGATGGCTCTAAACCTAGGTTATGGGTACTGAGATCCAATGGGTATTTTAAGCTTATGCCCAGTATGAGTGATCAACAAAAAATCACTTTGGCTACTATCCATTTTGAGGGTAAAGCAAAGACTATGGGTTGAATTTCAATCAAAGAAATGTGGAATTAACTTGGGCACAATTTTTGGTTATTCTCTCAACTAGATTTGAGGAGATTAAGGACTCTACAAATGATTTCTCGAGTTTAACAAACTCAAACAATCTGTAGCTATGAAGATTATGTTGATAAGTATGATTTGAGTCAAATCTTTGCGGGTAGTCACTTGGGGATGTATTCTCAGAAACCTACTTTGTGGCAAGTTTCATTGGAGGACTTAATGAGGAGCTACAAGCTACAGTAGCCATGTTTGAACCTACCACACTTCAACATGTTATTAAATTGGGCAGGAAGCAAGATCAAGCTTTCTTGCACTAATTAAAAACTTAAGCCTTATTCGGGGTTTCTAATCCTAACCCTAACCCTAACCCTAACTCTAACTCTAATTTTATGCGATTGGAAGAAGGGTGATGTTCTTTGAGGGGCCCTTCCAAAGAAAGGAAACCACCTTTTGAAATCTTATCTCCTCTGAGAGATGGCAACTAGGAGGAGAATGGACTATGTTACAAGCTGTGGATGAACCTTTTGTGCATGGGCACAAATGCAAAACAGAGAATTTCATACATGATTCGCAGCGGAAGAAGAGGAAGATACTCAAACCTTCTCTTCTCCTACCAATGAAGGGGAGGAACAGGCTGTTTATGGGGCTGACATCATGGAAGAGGTCCAGATGACACTAAATGCTCTAAGTGGTGAAGATGGAGTTACTACCATGAGGCTTTTTGGAGAGTTTAAACACCACAAACTCCACATTCTCATAGACTCAGGTAGCACCCTGAGTTTTATACAAAAGGCTACTGCTAAAAGGCTCAAATGCCGTTTGAGTGATGCTAAACCCATACTGGTGAAGGTTGCTAATGGGCAAAGGTTGGTCAGCTCACAACAAGTGAATCCTTTCACTTGGAACATGCAGGGACATCAGTTCACCTACCCACTGAGGCTGTTGGAGAATGAGGGTTGTGATCTGATCCTAGGAGGGGATTGGTTAAAATTTTGCACACCAATTGAACTTGACTATGAAAAGATGACATTCACAGTCAACTTGCTTGGGAAGAGGGTGAAACTACAAGCACTTACTTCAACAACTGAGTGTAAGTTGATTTCTGATGTGGGATTATATCAAATGATCCACACAGAGGCCCTTAAGGAAGTTAATGAGATGTATTTAATTACATCAGCACCTCCTACCCACATTGAAGATGATCCTGAGTTACATAAGCTACTACTAGCTTATAAAGATATATTTGAGGAACCAGTAGAATTACCACCAGGGAGGGGGGTGGAACACCAGATTATACTCAAACCAGGGAGCATCCCTAAACAACAGTATCCATATAGAACTTCTCACAGCCATAAGGAGGAGATTGAGAAGATTGTAAAGGATTTGTCGACTACGGGGAGTAATTCAACACAAGAAGAGCCCTTTTGCTTCACCTGTGATTTTGGTGAAGAAAAAAAGATGGCACTGGAGGTTATGTGTGGATTCTGGTACCTTTAATGAACTCACAATCAAACACAACTACCCTATTCCTATCATTGATGAATTCTTTGGATGAGCTCAAGGGTGTTAAGATCTTTTCAAAGATAGATTTGAGGTCGTGGTACTTTCAAATCCTAATGAAGAAGGAGCATAGGCAATCGATTTGCTTTCGGGACCCATAATGGTCATTATGAATTCCTAGTGATGCCATTTGGGTTGTGCAATGACCGCTACATTTCAATCATTGATGAATCGGTGTTGGGGATCACTTGAGGAAATTTGTGTTGGTCTTTTTGATGATATCCTCATTTAAAGCAATGAGGAAACACAACATTTAGTTCACTTGGAAGGCGGTTTTACAACTTTTGAGGGCAATAAGTTGTTTGCTAAGAAAGGAGCAAATGTAGTTTTTGGCGGACTAGTGTGGAATATTTGGGCCACATAATTTCTAAAGATGGAGTTGCCACTGATCCAGGAAAGATTGAGTGTATGGTGCAATGGCCAAAACCACAAACCATTAAACAACTGAGGGGTTTTTTGGGATTAACAGGGTATTACAGGAAATTTGTGAAGGGATATGGTTTCATCAGCAAACCACTCACTTCCTTACTCAAGAAGGACAATTTCAAATGGAACCCTGAGGCAGACCTAGCTTTTCAGAAGTTGAAAGAAGCCATGGTGAGTGTTCCAGTGCTAGCATTGCCTGATTTCACAAAGAGGTTTGTGGTGGAAACTGATGCTAGTGGGAAGGGAATTGGGGCTGTTCTTATGCAAGAAGGTAAGCCCATTGCTTACATGAGTAAGTCCTTGTGTCCAAGGAACCAAGCACTCTCTGTCTATGAGAGGGAGTTTTTGGCAGTACTAATGGCCATTGAGAAGTGGAAACACTACTAGCAGGGACAGAAATTCACTATAAAGACTGACCAACAATCTTTGAAACACCTTCTGGACCAGAAGGTGGTAACTCCACTGCAACAAAGATGGATTACTAAGTTGTTGGGTCTTGACTATGAGATTCTGTATAAAAAGGGGAGTGAGAACAGTGCAGCTGATGCACTATCCAGGAAGGAGAACAGTTGTTCTGCTATTTCTACAATGGTCCCAACTTGGTTGGATCAGGTCCTGCTAAGTTACACTGATGATGGTTACATTCAGGAAATCATCAAAGCCAAAGGTACTGATCCTAATACTTATCCCTTTATTCAGGTCACTAATGGCATTCTGAGATATAAGAAGAGGCTGGTTGTGGGTAGCAGTAGTGGATTAAGAGATTTAATCCTTTCTGAAATGCACTCCACCGCCTATGGAGGGCATTCTGGGGTTACAGGAACTTATCATAGGCTTAAGAGGATGTTTTTTTGGCCTAATATGAAAAATAATGTGTTGATGTGGGTCAAGAAGTGTGAAGTATGTGCCAGAAATAAATCAAGCTCAGGTTTATACCCTGGCCTCCTACAACCCTTACCCATACCAGACCAAGCATGGTCACATATCTCTATGGATTTCATAGAGAGGCTTCCTAATTCTTGGGGAAAGAATGTGATATGGGTAATAGTGGACAGATTCACTAAATACTCACATTTCATAGCCCTATCACATCCATATACTGCTACATCTTTAGCTAAGGTGTTTTTGGATGTTATCTATAAGCTGCATGGGTTACCAGCTAGTATAGTGAGTGATAGGGACAAAATATTTACTAGCTGCTTTTGGAAGGAACTATTTAAGTTGGTGGGAACTCAATTGCACCTAAGCTCATCTTATCACCCCCAATCGATGGATGGTGAAAAGGGTGAATCAATGTTTGGAACAAGACTTGAGGTGTTTAGTAAGTGACAACCCTAAGCAAATGGTTGAAGTGGCTACCCATGGGCGAATCTTTGGTACAACACAAATTATCATTCAAGCCTGAGGATGACACCCTTTGAGGCTCTCTACGGATATACTCCTACAGGATTCACTTATGGGCCATATTTGGATTCAACAAATGAGGAGGTTCTGAGATCGCTTGCTCACTGGACAAAGACATCATCTGACAAGAAGTCAAGGTTAATCTAGTCAAAGCACAGAATCGCATGAAGGTACAAGCAGACAAGCATAGACAAGAGAGGGTTTTCGAGGTAGGTGACCAAGTTTTTCTCAAACTTCAACCCTTTCGGCAGAATTCCATTCAATACCGAAAGAATTTGAAATTATCATCAAAATACTTCGGCCCCTATACAATCCTGCAGAGGGTAGGGAGTGTGGCTTACAAATTAGATCTACCAATTGGGTCAAAGATTCACCCCGTTTTCCATGTTTCGTTACTCAAGAAACACATAGGGGTTAAGTATGTACCTTCACAGAGTCTTCCAGATGTTGATAGCAACAGCCTTTTCGTGATCCAACCTTACTATGTCACAGAGCGACTTCGACACCTGGAAAACGGAAAGGAGAAAGATCAGGTTCGTGTCTATTGGGTTACCGAAGATTGGAAAATCGATTCATGGGAAGATACCGCCTTTATTCTGTGAAATTTTCCTACATTCCATCCTTGGGGACAAGGATCTTTCGTTGGAGGGAGTATTGTTGTGAGACCAGAGAGAAATTTGAAAAGTAAAGAGATGGGTGCGAAAAAAGAAATTTAAAATCAGGGTTTCTTTTCGTCGAGGGGGAAACCAGAGTGAAGAATCGAGGCTCAGGATCCACCTGAGCCAAAGAAGCTGAATGAAGAAACTGGGGCTCAGGATCCAACTGAGCCAAATTATCTGAACGAGCAAACTGAGGCTCAGGATCCACCTGAGCCAATTTATCTGAACGAGCAAACTGAGGCTCAGGATCCACCTGAGCCAATTTATCTGAGCGAGAATACTGAGGCTCAGATTCTACCTGAGCCAAATCATCTGAATGGCTTATCTGAATGAATGAAGGTTTGGGCTTCACGTAAATGGGCCCAAACATTTAGAATAATCTAGAATATCCTTTATATATTTTAGATTCTATTTTTTACCTAAAGAATATCCACTGTTGTGTGGACCCCAATGTTAGTTACAAATACGGCACTGGCGGATGAATGAGAATATCAGAAAATTGACATCATTCTCTCTCTTCTAACTACCTCTCCCTATCTAATTCTCTCTCTCTCCCTAATTCTTCATATCTTCAAATCTTCATATCTTGTTCTTCAAGCAATTTACATTTCCTGCAATATTATTCCATAAAATCCCAAAAAACATATTACTATCATCCAGAAAATATCAAAAACGTAACACAGTGATTTTTTCAGGTTTTGGTCCGCCAAGAACACAATGATGTTTTTGTTCAGTGAGGACAAAAGACATATTACGTTTCCAAATGACATAGTTTTCACCAGTGAGTTGGTTTTCTTTGAGCATATATTTCAGTGGATTAAAAGGTTGCGACATGATGATACTGAAAATAAACACACATTTTGTATCAATATCTGGATCAACACAAAATTAAATCACATAATTCGATCACATGATTCATATTAAAATCTCAAAAAAAATATGAACATGCATCAGCCAACATCTCAAAACAGATTTAAATGAGCCTCGTGGGAGGGTCATCATTTAAATCACATTCAAGACATGCATCAGCCAACATCTCAAAATATTCATTTAAATATGAACATGCATCACCCAACATCTCAAAATAGTCGGCTCCCTCTTGACCAATATAAAATTTATAGGGACTTCGATGAAGTATATGAATATCAATTTTATACCTAAGTAATAACCATGATTAAATACAGAATTACTACTTCTTTTTTTGATCGAGCCTCGTGGGAGGGTCATCGTCGCCACTGATAAAAATTCACAATCATCCTTTTGGGAATTTATTCATGTGAAAGCTATCTTTTGACCGTCCCGTAGGGGAATTTCTCCAAAATATTTCACAAATAAATAAATCATGGAGGTCAAAATTAATTTGATTCATAACCAAATTAATTATCAAAACATACTTAGTAATTTTTAAGTTTGAGATTTTTCGTTGGGCAATTCTCATGCAAACACATTTAAACAAATTAAATAAAGCACAAGAAAATACAACAACAAAAAATCAAGCAAAGCAGAAAATAAACGCATTGGGCACAAATTATCCAACTGTCATGGTTTGATTTTCCTTGGCTTGATCTTGAAGAAACGCCGTCTTGAATTTCTCTCACTTGTTCGTCTCGAAAAAATTTAGATCTCAGTGCCCGTAAGCTTGTTTTTTCGGCCCGACGACGCCTTTGCATCGACGGACGCCGCCAAGCGGCGTCGTTCTCGTGCACCTAAACGCAGGCGCATCGACGCGCTTGGAGGACCGGGTTGCCTCGGCGGCGATGCCCAACTTGTCGTAGGTCTCGCGCGCGCCTTGCGTCGCCCTCGCTCATTGGCCTCATCCCAGCGCGTTGTGTAGCGGCAGGTTAGCACCGTGTGTTCGCGCCCAGTCGCGCCGCGCGTCGTGCAAAGCCGATCCGCCTAGCGACGTGCGCTAGGCCCGTCCGACTAGCAACGTCCGCGTCATGCGCGGCCTTCCTTGGCACATTTTGCGCGATGCAAGTCGCCCACGTACGGTTCCAGATCCGTTTTAACTCCTCTCCTCCTTCTTCGTCTTCGATAGGTTACAATTTATTTAACAAAAAATAAATACACCTTAAATCTAGACTAGTCTATTACATTGAACAAATCAAATAGCCTAATCTACTTGTGGATTTTCTCACGAGAAAAATAAATCCGAACGAGGCGAATTAAAAACCATTCATTCATACACATGAAAAATAAAAACATTAAATACCATGACAAATGGATACCTGCAAAACAGATCTAGCAATTCTACTATCCAATTTCAATTTAATGTCCAACAATAATTTAAATAACAATTTAAAAGTCAGAGCTCTGATACCAGTTGTTGGGAAAATTATGGGTGCCCGGATCTATTCGAGATGATTTTAAATACATATTCAAATTAAATAATTAATTACTAACATGAATTAATCCTAAATCAATTCAACATAATAATTAAACAACATGCGTACACGTAATTCACGTAAATCCTAAACATGCGGAACTAGGAGTTACGAAGTTACATACCTCTTGTAGAGACAACCGTTGAGACGATGGATCAACCTAAAGTGCCTTCCCAAATATGTCCCAAAGTCCACAAATGTAACCCGGTAGGAGGATTCGCACGAACGATTTTAACAAGAGAGAAAATAAAAAATATTATGCTACCACTTTTGTGGATTTCTAATATTTCCAACACATGGAATTGCACTTGGGAATGAAAAAATTCATCCCCTATAAATAGGGAGTAGGGGGGCCGATTTTTAGTGTAGGAAAATAAGGAAGAAAATATTTTTCTTGGTCTACAAGAAATCTTGAATATATCTCCAATATTCTTTTCTCCTTAATTAAATTTTCCATAAAAATCTCTTCCCCTTTTTATCCCATATTTTCGAAAATAACAAGTGAAAAAGAATCAAGATTTGACTTCTTGAATTTATGGGATAATTATGTATTCCTACAATATTTATCTCTTTCCATAAAATATCTACAAAAAAATCAAGACAATCTTTTCTTCCTTTGCCATACATATTTTTCAAAATTTATGCTAGGAAATATTAGCAAAATATTTTCTCTCTCTTTCATTAATTGGACTTTATTTTGGGCTATTTGAGGGGCCTTTAGGAGAATTAAGATTGGACCTTCAATGGACTATGAAGCTCTAATATTGGGCCAAATATTATTCAAGTCCATTAATATTAATTTACTCCACTATAAAATTAATATTGAACTATCCATCTTAACCCATATTACGATTTCACTATAATATGGCTCCCGGTCATTATTTCCCGCATTTAAGATTATATTAGTCCATTAATTAATTAAGCCACTGAACAAGTTTTATATTAATTAATATCTTTGTCCTTGGAGTAAAGACAGCTCAGCTTTATTATCCATACCGAAAATAAATTTCCACTAGCCAGATTTGGTACGATAAAGGTTCCGAGCCCACCAAGGGGACAAATCAAGCAAGACGTACTTGCACGCGATTCTCCGTATTAAATGTCAACAATCGTCATGTAATTAATAATATTGCCCAAGATATAAGGTATTGAATCGCATTGACTCTCTTCTCATCATAAGTCAAAGCAATAGTTATTAATTTCACACGATCTTATTTAAGGGACGAAGATTAAGAAACAACACACCACTGAGGTCTAATTCTTGTATATTCAGTACCGGGGAATTTGTCCTCCTGTAGGTCTTTATTCAGCGCACCTAAATGCGCTAGTGTAATCCCTTGGTCAAGACAAGCCAATCTGTGTCTTACACTTCAACCTTTCATGATGGTTTGTTCATTTCCATTTGGGTTGTGAATTTTGTACTTAATTACGAGGAGCTGTTAATTTGATCTTCCGTGATCTGGTATCACCAAATTAACTATAATGTAATACGTACTGACTTATTGAACGGGTTTGCAATAAATATATATAACATTCATTCATATTTAATGCAACAACGATTAATAGTTTATTTCAGTAAATAAATAAGAAAATTCAGTTTGGTTATACAAAGTAAAAGCATACTTTTCAGTATAACCCCAACAAGGTGAACTTGGAGTAGTCATGTACAATCACCAGAGTGTATTTGCGTCCACTGAAACTAAGTGGTGTAACTGATCCGGATAAATCCATGTGGTGCCTCTGCCCCCCGAGGGGATCGCCACCCAGAGGACGATTCCTGGTTAGGCTGGGATGCCGACCGCATGAAGGAGTAAGTTTTAATTGTGTGAGTCCTCATGTTCCTGTCACCTCTTTGCTTAATTGACTTAAATGCTTTCTTTGCAGCCTGGAGCTTACCCCGCACAAGTTCGCCCCCGAGGCACTGAGTTTCCTGAGGTCGAGTCACATCATCCCAGCCGGGGTTCTCGAGAGCTGGCCCTCTTACCTCTGGAGGGGTCTACCGAATCTGACCCGGGGTTGGACACAGTCGGACCATGGCAATGCCCTCGTCAGAAAGTGACGGGCAACCTGTACTCGGCCCTTGCCCACTCCCAGAAGGCGGTCCTCTATCTGGAGAAAACCAGCGCCTAGTTGGAGGCTGAGTTGGATGAACTGAAGAAAGCACAGGTGAGGGTCGCTGATCAGGCCAAGTTGCTACTTTCCAAGGCCGAGACCCAGAAAAAATTAGAGTCCTCCAACTCCGAGCTGATCCAGCGACTTTCTGACCTCGAGGGTTGCTTGGCGGAGGTCGAAGGCGAGCTGAGGGCGGAGAAGGCGAGTGTGTTCCGGCTGGAGGGTGAATTGGCTGAGGCCGGGAGGGTGTTGTTCGCCAAGGAGGACCATTTTAAAAGGACCGAGAAGCTGAACGCCAATTTTGCGTATGTGATGGCATACATCGGGGCCATCCTAATTTTTCACAAGGCCAACCCAGCTGGCGACCTCGGCCCCTTCTTTGCCGAGCTATCTGATTATGTCCGCGACTACCCTCCTGCCCCCACCGGCCCTCCTGGAGATCAAAGACTTGAAAGATATGGGTGTCAACCTTTCCTTCTTTGCGAATCTGAGTCGGATCATGTGCCCCGTTCCTTACTCGGAGGGTGCCCACTTGGGGTCTGAGTCGATCCCCGAAACCCCTTTGCTGGAGGCCACAGAGGGAAACGTTGGGGAGAGGCCGAGAGGCAGTTCTGCAGGGTTTTGAGGGGAGGCCGCCTTTTGATTTTACTCTTGATGTACCCTTTCTTTTTTTACTTTTAATGTATCAGCCTTCGGGCCACTTTCGTGTAACGGCCTCCGGGCCATTTATCAAGTTAAATGAAAATTTTCTTTTTTCCTTCCTTTGTTGTGTTGACTTGATTTCCTTATGCGACCTAGTAATCTCTTAGTCCTATCGTCTTATTGTTAATGCGACTTTATATTGGACATAGTTTTTAGCCGTCTTATAAAGTCGGGGAAGGCCGCCCCTCATAGGTTGGTGATCATTCCTCCGGTATGTCAAAAGTCGTACCTCGGGTAACTTATGTTTTCTTTACATAATCCCTTTGGATTTTACATAGGAATTTTGAAAAGAAGAAAAGACGTTATTATTGATAAATGGAAGTTGATTACAAGGGTGTGAACCTACTGATAATATTTTCTTAGGTGAGTTGCATTCCACGAGTACTGAGCCTTGGTGTCGTCTGGTCGTTCGAGCTCATAGGCTCCATTTGGTAAGATCCTTGAGATTTTGAATGGGCCCTCCCAGTTTGGACCGAGATCTCCCTTTGACTCTCCGAGTACCTTTTTCAATACCAAGTTTCCTTCTTTGAAACGTTGGAGTCGCACTTTAGAGTTCTAGTACCTCTCCGACCTTTGCTTGTATCTTGCATTTCTCATGTTGGCCTCTAAACGCCTTTCTTCGAGCAGGTTTAGATTCCTGGCCAAGGCCTCGTCGTTGTGATTGAAGACGACTTGACTTGTGCGGAGATTGGGGAAGTCGACTTCTGTAGGTACGACCGCCTAGGTCCCGAAAGCCACTGAGTAAGGAGTTTCTCTTATCGAATTTCTGCAGGTCGTTCTGTATGCCCATAATACATCTGGGAGCTCTCTAGCCCATTTTCCTTTTCCTCCCTCAATCTTGGCCTTGAGTGTGTGCTTGAGGATCTTGTTCACCGCCTCGACCTGACCATTTGACTGTGGCTGATATGGAGTCGAGAAGAGCTTTGTGATCTTCCATTTTTTTAAAAAGGCATCGATTTTGAGGCCATCGAATTGTTTACCATTGTCAGATATGATCTCTTGCGGTAAACCAAATATGCAGATGATGTTTCACCATATGAATTTGATGACGTGATCTTGATCTATGGTCGTTAATGCCTCAGCCTCGGCCCATTTTGTGAAGTAATATACCACCACCAGGGCGTATTTGACCGAGCTTGGAGCTGTCGGGAGTGGCCCAATGATGTCTATCCACCACTTTGCAAATGGCCAAGGACTGAGGATGCTGGTGAGCTCTTCTAGGGCAGCTTTGATGGAAGGGGCATATATTTGACATCTATGGCACTTGCAGGTGAAGACGATGGCATCGGCCTTTAGTGTAGGCCAAAATATCCTTGTCTTGTAGCCTTATGGGCCAGTGATTCTCCCCCGGCGTGGTTTCCGCATGCCCCTTCGTGTATTTCGCGCAGGACAACTTGCCCTTGTTCAAGTGTGATACATCGAAGTAAGGGTATGCTGAATCCTCACTTGTACAACTCGTTGTGGATCATTATGTATCGTGTGGCTCGTAATTGCAATTGTCGAGCTTGGACTCTATCAGTTGACAGGAGACCTGTTGTCAAGTATTCAATGATGGGTGTCATCCAGCTTGATATTGGGGTTTCTAAGGTCGCGACTCTCGCTTGTGCGGTGGATAGGTGGGATAATGTCGTGATGGTGATATCCTTCATTTCTGGTGACTGATATGTTCTCTCGGGATCAGTTTGACATGGATCTGTTCGAACTTTTGACATAATATTTTTATAATCTCTTGGTAGGTTGCCATCCTGTCGTCCCATGCTTTGTATTCCCCCGAGACCTGGTAGGCCACGAGCTGGGAATATGTGTGAAATTGTAGTCTTTTGACACCCCATGGCTGTCGACATTTCTAGGCCACTGGAGTGCTACATATTCGGCCTCGTTGTTAGTCACGGGGAAGTCGAAAGTGATGGCATTCTGGAAGGAGATGCCCTCCGGGCTTATCAGAACCAATCCGGCCCCCAATTTATGGGAGGTCACTGACCCGTCCACAAATAGCTCCCATGGCGGGCTGTTTGAACACTCGGTCTCTGATGAGGAGATAAGCTCGACGATGAAGTCGGCTAGTGCCTGAGCTTTAATGGCAGGCCAGGGTGCATATGTTACTCTGTACTGTCCGACCTCAATCGCCCATTTGAGGCATTGGCCTATTGTATTTGGTCGGTGTAGAACATTCCTTAGGGGTGTGGAAGTGAGGACTTCGACTTCATGATCGAAGCCACAGTTTCCTCACGCTCATGACTAGCGCGTAAGCCAACTTCTCTAGCACCGGATATCGCTGCTCGGTTTCGTTCAGCATTTGACTGACGAAGTAGATCGGAAATTCATTCGTGTCTTCTACTCGGACGAGTACTGTACTTAGAGCCATTTCAGAGGCCGCGAGATATAGGAAAAGTTTTTCCCCTGGAACTGGCTTTGATAGAATGCTTGAATCCGCTAGGTAAGCTTTGATTTTATCAAGAGCTTCTTGTCTTTCAGGTGTCCATTCGAATTTTGACTTCTTTCGGATCGTGTCGAACAGTGGTTTGCATTTATCCCCCATTCGGGAGATGAACTTGTTCAAGGCGGCCAAACAACCTGTGAGTTTTTGTACTTCTTTCACATTTCAGGGTGCTCCCATGTCCAATATGGCCTTGACTTTTGCGGGGTTGGCCTCTATTCTTCACTTGCTTACCAGATGTCCCAAGAACTTTCCAGATTCAACCCCGAAATTACATTTCTTGGGGTTAAGTAGCATGTTGAATTTTCTTAGGATGTCAAAAGTTTGTTCGGTGAAGTAGGACATTGGAGGTCAGCCTGTTCCAATCACAAAAGGAATGTAAAGAAAGGTAATTCTCACTCACTAGTTGTTGAAACTTGTTTGGCGGAGTATGCTACCCATTCGTGGGTAGTGCATACGGGAAGTGAGATCCTCATCACGCTTGGCGATGCTACGAGAGTGGCAGTTGAAGCAGTGGGAGAAGTACACCTGTCTTTTGAAGGCAAGTTTTTAATTTTAAGAGATGTTCTTTATGTTCCTATTTTTTGGAAAAACCTTATTTCAGTTTCTAAACTATTTATCGATGGATATTCTGTTCGTTTTAATAAGCATGTTACTGTTTTGCATAACGATGTGATTATCTATCATGGAACTTTACGGAACAATCTCTATTATTAACTGTGCACATCACTCACATAATGCATCGTATAACACATCTACTATTTCATGTAAAAGAAAGCGTTCGGCTGACGTGAAAGAAACACTTCTTTGGCACCTAAGATTAGGTCACATTAACCCAAAAAGGATTCAAAGGTTGGTTCAAGATGGTTCATTGGGGTCTCTCCAGATTGAACCATTTCCAACTTGCGAGTCGTGCTTAGAAGGTAAAATGACCAAGAGGGTATTTGGAGCCAAGGGGCTTAGAGCTAAAGAAGTGTTAAAAATCGTTCACATCGACGTGTGTGGTCCAATGCAAATCAAAGCTAGAGGTGGCTACGAGTATTTTGTTACGTTTATCAATGATTACTCACGCTATGGATACATTTTCCTAATGAAGCATAAATATGAGACCTTTGATAAATTCAAAGAATTTAAGGCTCAAGCAGAGAATCATAAGGAAAAGACTATCAAGTTTCTACGATCTGATCATGGAGGTGAATACCTCAGCGATGAATTTTTGAACTACCTATCGGAAGAGGGGATCACATCCCAATTGACTGCACCCGGTACCCCTCAAAAAAATGGGGTTGCAGAACGAAGAAATAAAATGCTTTTAAAAATGGTAAGGTCAATGATGAGTTATGCAGATTTACCAAAATTGTTATGGGGTTACGCTTTGGAAACAGCTGCTTATATTCTAAACTTAGTGCCATCCAAATCAGTTCCTAAAACCCCGAGAGAATTGTGGACGGGGCATAAGCCCAGTTTAGGACACATCAGGATCTGGGGGTGTCCGGCTTAAGTGTTGGACAAGGAAGCTGGTAAGTTGGATGCACGTTCAGAATTAAGGTTGTTCATTGGGTATCCCGAAGGGACAAAAGGATGCATGTTCTATGGTCCCGAAGATCAAAAGGTGGTAATCAGTACGCACTTTAGATTTTTGGAAGAAGACTATATGAACGATAAAAAGCCTAGAAGTGAGATTACCTTAGAAGAACTTAAGGGGCCAACTCCATTGCCAACTGTACAAAATGATATACCAATCGTCACACCTACACAATCGGAACCTCGTCGTAGTGGGAGGGTTGTCAGACAACCCGAGCGATTCTTAGGGATTGGAGAGTCCTCGGACTTTATCTCAGGAGAAGAATCAGATCCATGGTCCTAGAACGAGGCGATCCAAGACAAGGATGCAACATCTTGGCAAACAGCAATGGAAGCCGAGATGGATTCAATGGATCACAATAAAGTGTGGGAGCTAGTTGAACCACTTAGTGGGGTAAAACCCATTGGATGCAAGTGGGTATATAAGAGAAAGAGGGGACCGGACGGAAAGGTTGAAACCTTTAAAGCAAGACTAGTGGTGAAAGGGTACACTCAAAAAGAAGGGATCGATTGTGAGGAAACCTTTTCGTCCATAGCCATGCTCAAGTTCATCTGCATTCTCTTGTCGATTGCTGCACATTTAGACTTTGAGATCTGACAAATGGATGTCAAGACCGCTTTCCTCAACGGAAGTCTTGACGAAGAAATCTATATGCAACAACCCGAAGGCTTCATTGAAAAAGGCCAAGAGCATCCGGTTTGCAAGCTTAAGAAGTCCATTTATGGGCTGAAGCAAGCATCCCATGCTTGGAATCAGTGTTTTGATCAAGTTATAAAATTCTACGGTTTTGATCAGAACAACTTTGAAAGTTGTGTTTACAAAAAGCTTGACGAAATAGCCTTGGTATTTTTGGTACTATACGTAGACGACATACTGCTCATCGGAAACGATGTAAAGGTGTTATCGAACGTAAGGGCATGGCTGTCAAAATAGTTTGATATGAAGGATTTAGGGGAAGCCGGTCACATCATAGGGATCAAGATCAGTCGAGATTGCAGGAAAAGAATGATCGGGCTTTCGCAGGCCTCATACATAGACACTGTTTTGAAGCAATTCAGCATGCAAGATTCCAAGAAAGGCTTTGTGCCCTACAGGCACAGAATCCATCTATCCAAAGAGATGTGTCCCAAAACACAGAATGAGATAGATGACATGAAGGACATCCCTTATGCTTCAGCTGTGGGACGCCTCATGTACGCAATTCTATGTACGAGACCGGATATCTGCTTTGCCGTAGGCATGGTAGCAAGATATCAAAGCAACTCTGGGAAAGAGTATTGGACTGCAGTAAAGAACATTCTAAAGTATCTGAAGAGGACGTGGGATAGAATGTTGGTTTATCAGTCAGACAATCTAATCCCCATCGGTTACACGGACTCAGATTTCCAATCAGACGTGGACTTCAGAAAGTCTACCTCGGGTAGTGTGTTTTGCATGGGGGAGGAGTCATGACATGGAGAAGCGTAAAGCAAAAATGCATCGCCGATTCTACCATGGAAGCTGAATATGTAGCTGCTATTGAAGCAGCGAAGGAAGTGGTTTAGCTCAAGAACTTCCTAGTGGACTTGGACGTTGTCCCGAATTTGCCCAGCACAATCACAATTTATTGTGATAATGCCGGAGCAGTTACAAATTAGAGGGAACCGAGAGCACACAAGGCCAGCAAACACATTGAAAGAAAATACCATCTTATATGAGAAATTGTTAATAGAGGAGACATTGAGGTGGCAAAGATTGCATCGGAAGACAACCTAGCAGATCCATTCACAAAGGGTCTGCCTCAGAGTACATTTGAGAGACATGTGGAAGGAATAAGTGTCAAGAACATTGCCAATCTACTTTGAGTATAAGTAGGAGAAATATTATTAGGTTCGTGTAGGTGACATTAGATGTCACATACAACACGAGACATGTTGTGGTATACTTAAAAGCAGACTTTGAGTATAAGTGGGAGATTGTTGGGGTTATACTGAAAAGTATGCTTTTACTTTGTATAACCAAACTGGATTTTCTTATTTATTTACTGAAATAATATATTAATCACTGTTGCATTAAATATGAATGAATGTTATATATATTTATTACAAACCCGTTCAATAAGTTAAGTACGTATTACGTTGTAGTTAATTTGGTGATACCAGATCATAGAAGATCAGATTAACAGCTCCTCGTAATTAAGTACAAATTCACAACCCAGATGGAAATGAACAAACTATCATGAAAGGTTGAAGTATAAGGCTCAGATTGGCTTGTCTTGACCAAGAGATTATACTAGTGCATTTAGATGCACTGAATAAGGACCTACAGGAGGATAAATTCTTCGGTATTGAATATACAAGAATTAGACCTCAGTGGTGTGTTATTTCTTAATCTTCGTGCCTTAAATAGGATCGTGTGGAATTAATAACTATTGCTTTGACTTATGATAGGAAGAGAGTCAATGTGATTCAATACCTTATATCTTGGGCAATATTATTAATTACATGACGATTGCTAACATTTAACACGGAGAATCGTGTGCAAGTACGTCTTGCTTGATTTGTCCCATTGGTGGGCTCATAATTTTTATCATATCAAATCTTGCAAGTGGAAATTTATTTCTGGTATGAATAATAATGTTGAGCTGTCTTTACTCCAAGGACAAAGATATTAATTAATATAAAGCTTGTTCAGTGGCTTAATTAATTAATGGACTAAGATAATCTTAAACACGAGAAATAATGACCGGGAGCCATATTATAGTAAAGTCATAATATGGGTTAAGATGGATAGTTCAATATTAATTTTATAGTGGAGTAAATTAATATTAATGGACTTGAATAATATTTGGCCCAATATTATAGCTTCATATTCCATTGGAGGTCCAATCTTAATTCTCCTAAAGGCCCCTCAAATAGCCCAAAATAAATTCCAATTAATGAAAGGGAGAAGAAAATATTCTTGCCTAATATTTCCTAATTATTTTCGAAAATTGTAGGAAAAAGAAGAAGAAAGATTTTCTAGATTTTCTTGAAAAGATTTTATGGAAAGAGCTAAGTATTCTTGGAATACATAATTATCCCATAAATTCAAGAAGTTAAATCTTGACTCTTATATAGGAGATATATTCAAGATTTCTTGGAGATCAAGAGAAAGATTTTTCTCCCTTATTTTTTCATTAAAAAAATCGGCCCCTATAGTCCTATAAATAGGGGATGATTTTTTCATCCCCAATGTAATTACATGTGTTGGAAATATTAGAAATCCACAATGGTGGTAGCAAAATATTTTATCTTTCTCTCTTGTTAAAATCGTTCATGTGAATCCTCCCACCGGATTGCGTTCGTGGACTTGGGACATATTTGGGAAGACTCTTTGGGTTGATCCAACGTCTCAACGGTTGTCTCTACAAGAGGTACGTAATCTCGTAACTTCTAGATTCTGCATGCTTAGGATTTACGTGGATTATGTGTACGCATGATTGTTTATTTGCTTATTAATTATTATGTTGAATTGATTTAGGATTAATTCATGTTAGTAATTAATTGATTAATTTAAATATGTATTTAAAATCATCTCGAATAGATCCGGGCACCCATAATTTCCCAACAACTGGTATTCGAGCTCTGGTTTCAAGCTCTGACTTTTAAATTGTTATTTAAATTATGTTGGACATTAAATTGAAAATTGGATAGTAGAATTGCTAGATCTGTTTTGCAGGTATCCAATTGCCATGGTATTTAATGTGTTTAATTTTTCATGTGTATGAATGTTGGTTTTAATTCGACTTGTTCGGATTTGTTTTTCTCGTGAGAAAATCCACGAGTAGATTAGGCTATTTGATTCGTTCAATGTAATAGACTAGTCTAGATTTAAGTGTATTTATTTTTCGTTAAATAAATTGTAACCTTATCGAAGATGAAGACGGAGACGAGGAGTTAATACGGACTCGAATCGGTGACGTAGGCGACAGATCGCATTTAAATACGCCACGGAGGCATGCGCATGTTTTGACGCGTTGCCGACCTGGGCGACGGCTACGGGCGGGTTGCCTCGACGAAAGATGGGCGATGGTTGCTGGGACTCTCGCCAGCGGATTTGGTGAGCTACATGAAGTGGGCGCAAGGCAGACGGTATGCTCGATGTCAGCCGGCCTGCGGGCGTAGGAGCAGATTCGCGAGTTACGCGCTAAGGCACACGGCGCTACGTACACGCGACTGGGCTGATGCTCGCTGAGGTTCAGGGCGACTACACAGGTTTAGGCAACGGCACCGCCGCCGCTATGGGCTACCGACGCGTAAGTAGCATCTCGATCATGAGCTACTGGCGTGGCGCTTCGAGATGAATTTTTTTTTCGAGACGAACGAGTGGGAGAAATTCAAGACGACATTTCTTCAAGATCAAGCCAAGGAAATCAAACCATGACAGTTGGATAATTTGTGCCCAATATGTTTATTTTTTGTTTTGCTTGATTTATTATTTTTTTTTCTTATGCTTTATTTAATTTGTTTAAATTTGTTTGCATGAGAGTTGCCCAACGAAAAATCTCAAATTCAAAAATTACTAAGTATGTTTTAATGATTAATTTGGTTTTGATTCAAATTAATTTTGACCTCCATGATTTATTTATTTGTGAAATCCTTTGGAGAAATTCCCCTACGGGACGGCCAAAAGATAGCTTTCACATGAATAAATTCTCAAAAGGATAATTGTGAATTATTATTATTGGCGACGATGACCCTCCCAAGAGGCTCTATCAAAACGAAGTAGTAATTCTGTATTTAATCATGGTTATTACTTAGGTATAAAATTGATATGCATATACTTCACCGAAGTTCCTGTCAATTTTATATTGGTCAAGTGGGAGCCTACTATTAATTTTTGAAATTAAAGGTTTGTAACTGTTCTTGTTTGTAACCTGCTTGAATCTAATTTAAATGTTGACCCTCCCAAGAGGCTCATTTAACTCTGTTTTGAGATGTTGGCTGATGCATGCTCATATTTTTTGAGATTCTAATATGAAACATGTGATCGAATTGTGTGATTTTCTTTGTGTTGATCCGGATATTGACACAAGATGTATGTTTATTTTCAGTTGCATCATGTTGCAACCTTTTAATCCACTGAAATATATGCTCAAAGAATACCAACTCACTGGTGAAAACTATGTCATTTGGAAACGAAATATGTCTTTTGTCCTCACTGCAGAAAAACATCATTGGGTTCTTGGCGGACCAAAACCTGAAAAACCCACTGAAGGGTCATCAAATGCGGAAAGATGTTTGTATAAAATGTGGGAGCAAGCAAACGAATCAATGAAACTTATAATCTTGACTTCACTGTCTGATGATTTAAGACTCATTCATGAGGGAGTTGATTCAGCTGCGGAAATTGTGCAAAGTCTTGAGAAAATGTTTTCCTCAGAGAGTTGTATGACCAAGGAGTTTCATCAAAATGGTGTGGAAAAACTAAAGATGATCGAGGGAACGCCCGTGAGGGATCACATTCTCAAGATCAGACGACATTTTAAAAAACTTGCTTACCTCGGTACACGGTACTGTGATGAGGCTCAAATTGAATTCTTGTTCCTAACTCTTCCAAGGTGCTTTAATGAGTTCTAGTGTAGTTTTGTGATGAGTGATCACATGTTTACCATGGATATTCTAGAAGAGATCTTGGAGACGGTAGAGAAGCACTTAGGACAAGAAGACGAAGCTTTGGTGACTAAGAAACTTCTCTCAAGATCTAGACCAATGGTGGGTAAGATCGTAGAGAAGATAAATGGTCCGATCCAAAGCAAGGCCACTAAGAAAACAGGTAAGAAAGCAAGTTGGTTAAAGGTCCAGAAGAAACCAAAAGGAAAATGTTTCAAGATAGACCCAGCCCGACCAGATCTAGAAGTAATCATAGGCTCCAAGATACCGGACGACCTGAATGGGGAAGTCATCGACTTTCTCAAAAAGAACTTGGACGTCTTCGCATGGTCGCACAAAGACATGGTGGGGATCGATCCAAAAGTCGCGTGTCATAAATTGCTCATAGATCCAGCTCGAAAGCCGATAGCCCAGAAAAGGCAAAAATTCGGCCCAGAGAAGTATGCAGCATTAGCCGAAGAGGTAAAGAAATTGTTAGACAATAACCTGATCACACAGGCCGACCAACCCCAATGGGTGGCTAATGCCGTGTTGGTGAAAAATTCAAATGGAACTTGGCGACTATGCATCGACTTCACCGACCTCAACCGTGCTTGTCCAAAGGATTTTTTCCCCATGCCCCACATCGACCACCTGATAGATAACACGTCGGGTCACGAGATGATGTCGTTCATGGACACCTTTGTAGGCTATCATCAGATAGCTATGCACGAGCCAGACAGGCAGCATACCTCATTGTTGACAGAAAAGAATATCTATTGCTGGAAAAGAATGACTTTCGATTTGAAGAACGCAGGGGCAACATATCAAAGACTGGTCAACCACATATTTTCCGACCTCATCGGCAAGTCGGTGGAGGTTTACGTGGATGACATAGTCGTCAAGAGCTTGAGGTCGGAAGACCACCTAAGAAAATTCTAAGAAAATTTTGGGATTGGAACATTTTCCTTTTGGTTTCTTCTGGACCTTTAACCAACTGACTTTCTTATCTGTTTTCTTAGTGGCCTTGCTTTGGATCGGACCATTCATATTCTCTACGATCTTACCCACCATTGGTCTAGATCTTGAGAGAAGTTTCTTAGTCACCAAAGCTTCGTCTTCTTGTCCTAAGTGCTTCTCTACCGTCTCCAAGATCTCTTACAGAGTATCCATGGTAAACATGTGATCACTCATCACAAAACTACAATATAACTCATTAAAGCACCTTGGAAGAGTTAGGAACAAGAATTCGATTTGAGCCTCATCACAGTACCGTGTACCAAGGTAAGCAAGTTTTTCAAAATGGCGTCTGATCTTGAGAATGTGATCCCTCACGGGCGTTCCCTCGATCATCTTTAGTTTTTCCACACCATTTTGATGAAACTCCTTGGTCATACAGCTCTCTGAGGAAAACATTTCCTCAAGACTTTGTGTTGGTCCCGGTGCAAACGAGTCTTACACTTGTATGGGGGGAATACATGTGTTTAGTGTTTTTAAAACTATTCTTTTACTGAGGTCAGCTTAGGTCAGGTTGTCCTGAAGATTTGGTCCTGAGAAGCACAAATCGCTCTGAGTCAAAGTCTCTTCGAGACAGTGATCGTTTGCCGCTTTTAAACCTCGGATAATCCCAACCGAGTCCCGAAGTTTTCAGAGATCCTGAGTTGCTTGGATCAGATAACTAACTTACTGAACCCTCAGAAGAGTAAGTTCAGTTTGGTAACTATCTGTTCTAGCTATTCAGATGTGTGGAATGGTTGGCCATTAGTTTATACTCGTTTTAAGCTTTTGCTAAAAACCTTCCTTTAATGGAATAGTGATTAGGTTGTGATTCAATTATATGCAACTTCCAGTGGATTGATTCCATCTGAAATGACAGTGAAAATATGCTTTCAGATTTAAGTCAATGCAACAGTTAAGCACAGATAAAGAAAGCAATAAACAACACAGCAATTTATAGTGGTTCAGAGACTCAAGCTCCTACGTCCACTCTCCCTGATCTCTTCAGAGAAATTCACTATTCACTTCCTTGAGCTTTCTGACTACCTCGCATAGTTTACTTACTCAACTCGGCCCTGAGCTTTCTGACTACTCCACGTAGTTTACTTACTCAACCCGACCTTGAGCTTTCTGACTACCTCCGTAGTTTACTTACTCAAACACAAACAAGCTTTCAGACTACCTCTGAGCTTACTAACTTCACCTCTAGAGCTTTCGACTACTACTCCGTAGTTTACTTACTCTTTACAACTCCAATCTCACCAACAATCACACTCAAACTACCTTCTAAAGGGTTTGGGGTTTCTTGGTTGGTTTCCAACTAGGATGAGATATCCTTTACAATAAAGTACAATGCAAAGGCTAGGATATCTCGACTAAGCTTTGGATATATCTTATCAAGCTAGGCTTAGTGGAATGAGCTCTCTTCGATTTAAAAGCACTTGGGAAATTCTAAGTTTTTTCGAGTGCTTTAACTTTCATGATAATAAGTTTGAGCTCTTGAGTTGCTTACAAATTTCCCGTAACCTTACAATGTAGAAGGTCACAAGTATTTATAGGCATACACCAAGGTCACTCTTGAAAAACTATCCGTTGGAGGAGATAGCTTCGTGAGTTTCCTCTTATGGTGTGTGATGAATGGCTATATTTATGGTTTGAAACTCCCTAACACGTTTTAGGCAATAGCCTTTCATGTAGCCGATCTTCACTTTTTGCGAAACGGAACTTTAGTACCGACATCTTTTTTTCATCCTTTGTCGATCAATCGGTATAGTGCGATCTTTGTCATCCTCTTTTTGACTTTTGTCTCCAATTAAAGGTAGACACCTTCAACGGCTCTTTTGGTTACAAACTCTGAGTTGATATAACCTTAACAACACTCTGACTTAGTTCCTTTAGTTTGCATTTGAATGTCTTGGCAAATATCTATTTTTCTAAGGAATCACGATCTTCTCAGTATTGCATCCTTCAGATAGATATTCTCGAAGGCCTCGGAACATTGGGTTTATAATTGAGCATTGAAGACATTCTTGAGTCTTTAGTAATTATTGTGCCTTCAGTATTCTTGATCTTGATTCTTGATCTTACATCTTCTGCGTCTTCAGAGTCTTCTGAGTCTTCAGAGTCTTCACAAATATCTTGACCCGATATCTTCGAGTCTTCATCTGCCGAGTCTTGATTCCTCGATTTCATCTTGAGTCTTGATATCTCGATTTCTCTTTGAGTCTTGATATCTCGATCGAAGTCTCTGAGTCTTGATTCTGATTTACATCGAGTCTTGATTTCTCGATTTCGAAGAGTCTTGATTCTCGATTTCTTATCGAGTTCTAAACTTTAGTTTCATATGAAACTTGATTTCTTGAAACATATCTTGAGTTCTTCAGAATCTTCAGATCCTAACCTGATCTATATCTGCTGACTATACATTTTGCAGATATCATCCTGAATACTCTAAAACTGAATCCTGACTCAACTATCAAGATTATCCTGAACATGTCATATTCAGGGGTTTTGGGATCTAATCAAAATCATATATCTTTATTAAATTCATCTCCCAACAATTTCCCCCTTTTTGATGATGCCAAAACCTATCTTGTTACAACCATACAACCTAAACTCAGGTTTCAGTTTATCCTATTACAATATTGGTTATGTCTCCAACAATTTCTTGAACAGAGAATCTCCCAACAATTTCAGAGAATCTCCCAACAATTAATCATTCAACAATTTCTTCAGTAATGAATCTCTCAGAGGATTCATCACCAAATACTTAATAAACAATTAATTCAGAGACATCATTCAGCATATCAAAAGTAAAAGACATGTAAATAAGATAATGAGATATTATCTTTTGAGCATAAATGAGAAGTTTTCATTGATGATAGGTAGTATGTTACAGGTTACAATGAATATTATCAGAACAAAATCATAAAGACAAAAAAAATATAAAAGATTACATGAATCTTCTGAGTCTTTATCTTCTCGAGTCTTCATTCTTTTTTTACCGCTCCCGGGCCCGGTTCTTCACCTCTGCTCTTCTACCTCATCGCCAGGACTTCTAGGTTGAACATTAAAGTAGTATCTTCTCTTCAAATTTCATCTCTTTCCTTGATGATATCCGGATTTGTTCTCGTCGAACCTAATCGAGTGGCGTCTTTGAGATATTTCCGAGAAATGACCTTCTCATTCACCTGACCATTCTCGAGCATAGGAGGAGGGTACACATATGGACCGAGGCGGTTATCCGCACCTTTCCTTCATCCGCAAGATTTATCCGTCCTTGAAGATATTTTGGATAGAAGGTCAGGAGATAATCAATGAAAGCCTCATTCGGATCTGAGCTCTCCCCTCTCCACTCTCTGAGCACATCATAGTAGAACCAGAAGGTTCTCTTGATCTCTTCCCACGCATCGTTGAGATGGACTGGCATCCACTTATCAACATGCGGCCATTTCAGTGCTTTAGTGCTCCCTTTCCTCTTGCTAGCGAACCTTCTGAACCCACTCCTTCTTTTCTGCTCTTCTTCTACTTTCTTTCTGATCACTGGTACACCAGAAATGGAAGCAGCAGTTTTCTTTGCTTGTTCGATCTGGAGTGTTTTCAGAGCATTCCTTGTGTTGAAGACTTTCTTCTTGGGCTCAGACTCAGAATCTTCAGTACCCAATATCAGCTTCCTCTGGATTGGCTTAGAAGCCTTTGCACGCTTGCTCTCAGGTTCAACAATGCCCAAGGGTTTCCTCTTCATAGGCAATTCAGCAGCAGCTTGGCTTGTTCCAACCTTAGCTCTATCACTCAGTTTCTGTCTCGCAACTTCAAGAATGGTTTCCTCAGAAACCTGAGTGTAGATCGGCTTCTCCACCTTACTGAACTTCAGCTTCTCAGTAGCTTCGACTTCCTTCAAGGCTTTAGATAGGATATTCATTTTTGAACTTTTTTTGCGCTTTTTTTTCTCCAAAGTATGTGCCAATAACTTCCTGAGGTCTTCACCTGGCCTTTCCCCCTTCTTGGCACCGTAATTTGGAAGGAGTCTGGAGAGTGTTGTGTCCATATGGTATTGCTCTTTTCTTACACAGCGCAGCTCTCCTGCTAACTGATCATGTTCATCTTCTAGCCTCCTGAGGTGGTTCTTTGCCACATAGAATTCTTACGAAAGATGGGCAAACTGGTCAGAGAGAGCATCTTTAAACATCTCTATCATCTTGGTCATGAGCATTGAGCTCATTTCCTCATGGCGAGACTTGATCGATTGCCGTTCTTCTCTCGCCAATTTCACCTCTAGAAACTTCAGTTCTCTCCGGTGCTTACATTTTAAGTTCAATTTTCGGCTCGGCCTTGACTCCTCAAAACTTCTCATTAAACTTGTCTTCCATGGAGGTCATCTTTGAGGTCGAGTGTCTTGAAGTTGCACGATTTCGAAGATGAACTCATATTCTCCATCTTACGAGATTGGGTGGCCAATGTCTCTTCCATCCGAAAGTGATTTTGTTCACAGATGGCTCAACCTTCTCAAGCTTCTCCACTATAGGAGTGAGGTCGATCTCAGAACATTTTGCACCTTACGTGGCTGATTGATCATCTGGGGTTCGAGACACAACCCGAGGGTCGGATCCTTTTTGAGCATCGCCTTCATCCCGAGCTCCGATCTCTAATCGAGCCTCGGTCAAGAGTGCTAGCTTCACCGAGGTTGAATGATTTCGGAGTTGATCGGACATGAAGTTTTCCTTCTCCATTTGAGATCGAACCTTAAGATCTCCCTGTTGGTCCCCATCTTGAGATTTGTCTCTGCTGCTAGGGGCACCAACTTCAGTAGCTCTCCTCTCAGCGATCTTCTTCTGAACTAGCTCATCAAAATCGGAAATTTTCATCCTGGGCTTTGTCTTTCGAATCCTCGAAATTCGGTGAGGAAAGCATCTCCCTCGTTCCACCGGTCTTCCCCTCGAAGCGAAGCAATATTTAGCATCTCTGGAAGAGTCAGTTTGAGGATGAAGACCGTTGACCTCAATCGAAGAAGATGTCTTGGAGGTCAGGGAATAAGCTCAGCTCAGGGTAGCGGTCAAGAATGAACCGTTCCCTAATTTTATCCTGAGTTTCTCAGTAGAAATCTGAGAAAACTTCATGCATCTGAAAACCTTCAATTTTTCATATTTTACTCTATACACCTGGATCTAACATCCCTAATTCAACTGAAAGTTCCTGAAATCTTGATTCAAACCCAAAGGTTTAGTCAAGATATCGGCTCTCTGCTATCAAGATGAATTTTCTCCATCCTTATGTCTTTTTTCTCGACATGATCTCGATGAAGTGATGTCCGATATCCACATGCTTGCATCCGGTGTGCAATAACGGATTTTGTGAAATAAGCAATGGCACTATTATTGTCACAAAATATTGGTACTTCATTGGCTACAACTTTATAATCCCTTAATTGTTGTCCGAGCTAAAGAATCGAGCACGGCAGACTTCCCCGCAGACCATGTATTCACTTTCGATAATCTTTGGGGTCACATCGAGGTCCTGCTTGAAAACCAAGATATCACTTACTTCTTAAATTGACAAGTTCTGTAGTGGACTTCCGTCAATTTCGCAACCTCCATAATCGAGATCGAGTAACCGGTTAATTCAAGGTTATCATCATTTGGATACCATAATCCTCTATTCATTTGTGCCCTTAAGATATTTCAAGATCTTTTTGGCGTACCTCCATGTGACTAAATTTTAGGATTAACTTGGTATCTTGCACATATCCCAACAAAGAAATGTTATATCCGCCTACTTTGCCGTGAGATAGAGCAATGATCCAATGATTCCTCTATAATCGATAGATGACTCATTCGATTTGCCTTGTAATCGAGGATCAACTAGTAGTTAGTATTCATAGGAATTCTAAGCGCATTGCACTCAGCACACCATATTTGGCAATCGGATCTCTAGTGTACTTTTGCTTTCGGTTGATGAATATTCCTTCCTTTGATTGTTTCACTTGAAGACCTAGAAAGAAATTCATCTCTCCCATCATTGACATCTCAAACTCGCGCTTTCATCGGTGTTGAAAACTTTTCACACACGGTGATGGTTTGAGATCAAAAATGATGTCATCAACATATATCCGAACCAAGAAGATATCTTCCCCATCTTCTATCCCGAACGAGTTCTATCAACAAATCCTTTGACAAAACCATGGTCAAGAAGAAACCGAGAAAATGTATCATACCATGCTCTGGGTGCTTGCTTAAGACCATACAAAGCTTTTCTGAGCCTGTAAACTTGGTCATTCTGTTTGAAACCAGGAGGTTGTTCTACATAAACCTCTTCTTTAAGCACACTGCTCAGAAATGCACTTTTCACATCCATTTGATAGACCTGTGAACTTCATGTGGGCAGCATATGCAAGAAACAATCGATGGCTTCTAGTCTTGCAACAGTGCAAAGGTTTCATCATAATCCAAGCCTTCTTCTTGGGAATAACCTTGTGCAACTAGCCTTGCCTTGTTTCTTACAATGTTATTGTTTTCATCTCTTTTATTCTTGAAAACCCACTTGGTTCCAATGACATTGTGCCTTTCAGGTCTATCTACTAGCTCCCATACTTCATTCCTTGAGAATTGATTCAGCTCATCTTGCATAGCAAAGTAATCCAATGAGAATCTTGTAGAGCTTCACCAATCTCGAGAGGTTCTTTCTCCGATAGGAAGCAATGAGAATAGTGCACTCTCACCATGGAACCTTCTTGTCTTGACACCTTTAGTTAGATCACCCACAATCTGACTTGTAGGATGACTATCTAACCATTTCCTTCTAGATGTTCCCCCTTCAATAGTATCCTCAACATTTGAAATGTTAGGTTCGATTAATTCCAAGAAACTCGGGGAACAACAGAAAAGGAGAAAGGAATCATCTTCCTCGGGGAAATTTCATTGAACAACATCGAGACATTTGTCCCCCTTTGGTTGATAGATTCAGAATTTGCCTCATTTGTGACCACATCTTCATTGGCATCACATACCCGAAGTCCGAATCGGTGTTTGTTCAGATTGGTCACCTTTGGTGTGTTGGCTTTCTGAGTCTCACCATCCCGAGTTCCATCTTGAACTTCTTTATCCGAAGTCTCGAGTCACCCAATCATAGAATGACCGACTTCTTCTTTTCGTGTTCGATGGATGATTTGTCATTATTTTTTCGAGGCTTATTCGGTGATCCTCTTGGTGGGGTTCATCTGCATCATGTTCTGCTTTCTTCTTAACACAAGTAGATTCATCAAAAAACAACATGAGGTGTTTCCTCCACAATAAGAGTCCTACATTTGTAAACTCGAAAGCTTTCTCGACTTTGAGAATATCCTAAAAATATTCCTTCATCAGCTTTACTATCAAATGTTTTCAACTGATCTTTACCATTATTGTGTATGAAACACTTGCAACCAAACACACGAAAGAAAGAAACAAGAGGCTTCCTTTCCTTTTAGGAATATCAGCTTCAGTTATCATTGTCCTTGCAGCTTCTTTCAGAGTCATGTTCCTTCTTTCAGCAACACCATTTTGTTGAGGGGTCCTTGAGCTGATGTTTCATGAGAAATTCCATTTGCTGCATAATAATCAGATGTGATATGATTTATAAATTCAGTTCCTTTGTCAGATCTGATTTTGACCACACTTAGATTTTTCTCAATACTGAGCCTTTTCAGTAAATCTGGCAGCTTTATCTGAGTCTCTTTCTTACTGAGTAAGAATATGACCCAAGTATATCTTGAGTAGTCATCAACTACTACCAATGTGTATTTCCGCCATTAGTGCTCCTTTGGTGTTATAGGACCAAAAGATCCATATCACGAGAATCGAAGTATTCTCTCAAGAGAAACATCTACTTTGCTTTTAAATGATGCTCTAACTTGTTTTTCTTTTTGCACACGATCACAAATATGTTCCTTCTTGAACACTTCATTAGGCAACTCTCTCACAAGAGCTAATCCGCAAGTTTATTCGGGGTTTTGAAATTCAGATGATTCATTCTTTTATGCCATAACCAATTTGGTATATGTGGAACTTTTTAGCAACCAAACATGTATCTTTAGGAGTTGAACTCCATCAAAGAAGATACACATTTCCTTTTCTAGTACCCGGTCCAAGAATATTTTTACGTGTTGTATCATCTTTCACATAACATAAGTTCTTAGAGAACTCAACATTAAAACCCTTATCACAGAATTGGCTTATTGAAAGCAAGTTATGCTTCAATCCAGATACATATGAAACACCATGGATATGAACTGAGTCGATTTCCAAAGTTCCATATCCTTCATCATCCCTTGGAGTTATCTCCAAAAGTGATCGAGGGCCTCTTTGTTCAACATAGTCCTTGAGTATCTTCTTGAATCTGTCATATGTCTTGAGCATCCACCGTCAAGATACCATACATCGGGGCTTTTTTCATCTCTGCTCATCGTGTCTTTATATGATCTTTGATCACCAAGTGCCCTTGTTTTTCCTCGAAAAACAGATCAATATTTAGGTACCCAATTTGTGAAGGGTCCTACAAGGTTAGTTGTACCTTTCGGAATCCAAATCTGCCTGACAACTCTAATCACTTTAGAGTGGCTAATTTGTCTTCCATAAACATCAACATACACATTTACTACTCTAGGTGCCTTAGCAGTTTTTTGTGTATGAGTGCTAGCTTTAGCATGAACATGGGCTTTTGAATTTTTCTTTGGTTCAGGCCTTTTGTTCATTTGCTTTTGGCTTCATGTCTTGTTGGTCGAATCTTTGTTGACTCGGGTTGAGATAACCTTTACCCCTTAGGCAAGTGGGGTTCAGGTTATGCATCTTGAAATTTGGGTCTTTCAAGATCTTTGAGGACTTGGTCTCTTGATTGAGAATGTCTCTATTTGAGTGTTTCTCTTCGAAGATTCCTCTCGATGGTTCGATGTAGATCCTTTCGGGTTTGCATTCTTAGCCCCGAGGCTTTGAAGTACTTTGCTCGAAATTTTTCAATCGAAAGTGCTCGGGTTTTCTAGCCTTTTACCCGAGGTTTGGGCTTTCCTACCGATCATTCGGTTTCTTTGAAACCATGGGTCTTTTTTTCCCTTGTCTACAACCTTGGGCATTTCTTTGGTTTGAAGTGTGGGTGCCACTTGGTTTTACAAAGATTGTCTTCTTGCTACTTGATGCAAAGATTGGATGACCTTGTGAGGTTCCCCCCGAATGTATCACAATCCGCATTTTATAGTGGCAGATCTCTGGTAACTCTGAATTTCATCTATTACTTTAGATGCGAGATTCAATAGAGTTAGCTTCTTACGTGCACTATCCTCACGATTCTGTAGAGTTTCATGCTTTCGGGAGGTCATTGAACTTAGTTACGATCATTTGAATCTCTTTGATTGGATTTCTCAGCTTTTTTTAGGGTCACTATCAACTTCTCTTTCTCGAGAGTTGTACTTTCGTAACATCCAGTTCATCAAGAGCTCCCATTAATTGAGAAGTGATTTCAAGATATTGCTAGAGTCTTTCCATTTTAGATTTTCAAATTTTCGGTTTTTTATTACGCTCTTGAGTTTCATTTAGCGGTTCTTGTAAAACAAAGATAGTCCTTCATTAGATTCTCAAAAGAATCCATCAAGTCAAATTATTTATTTTACAGTTGAACTTGACAACTCTTGTGCTAGGTTAGGAGCAACAAACAGAGAAAGAAGAGTTTACCTCCTCAATGGCCATCGGACATATGTCATCACTTTCCTTTCTCGAGAATATTTCATCCGAAGAGCTAGATCCCTCCTCGTAATGTTCTTCTTACGCAACCATGGCCTTTTTGCTAGAGAACTTCTTGTCTCTTTTAGCTTGCCTTTCTCTTCTCTCCTTAGCTTTTCGAGATCCGGACAATCATCTTGGAAGTGACCTTTTTTTTGGCAATCAGAAGCATCTGTTGGCATCATCATCCCGATCACTTTCTTCCTTGGACTTGGAGTCCTTCTTTCGGATGAAGATCCTTGGCCAGTCCTTTCTCTTCTCGGTTGGTTTGTCCTCGGGGTTTCTTTCGGTACTGTGATTCTGTAATAGCTTTTGTATTTTCCATATCGACTATTAAGTCTTCCATACCTCCTTGCCATCGATTGCTAGCTTATCCTCAAGCTCATCCCCGATTCTTAGCAAGGATTTCTCGAACTCTCTAGTTTTCTGGGTTTTATCTTTGGCCTTAAAAGCCACATTCTTACTAGATGATGAATCATCTTTGCTGTCAGCCTTTTTAGATTTCTTATCAATTACAAACTCATAGGTCTTCAGCTCAGAGAAGACTTGTTGATAGGGCATTGAATTAATGTTCTTGGTGTTTTCAATCACCACTGCATGTATATCCCATTTCTTAGAAAGACCTCTAAGAATTTTCAATGCAACTTCTCTTTGTGGATATTTCTTTCCAAGTGCATTTAGATCATTCATAATACTAGTGAATCTGACTTCCAATTTGTCAATTGATTCACCTTCTTCCATTTCAAAACTATCAAACTTTCCAATTGCAACTGAAAGTTTGTTTTCTTTGATATGATCTGTGCCTTGGCACATTACAGCTAGTGTATCCCAAATTTCTTTTGCAGTATTGCAGTGAGAGATCATTCCCATCACACCATCATCAATTGTACTATATAGTGTGTCTTTAGCAATATAGTCTAGATTGACTAACTTTCTCTCCTCAGGAGTCAGTTGGTCATCAGACTTGGGAAATTCTGCTCTAGGATCGTTTCTCTCATTTTCTGTTCCTCTGGGATTCACCACAGTAAATTGGAATGGCCCTTCAGAGACCACTCTCCACATTCGTTCATGTTTAGAATACAGGTGAGCCTCCATTCTCAGTCTCCATAAATCATAGTTCTCCACTGAGAACATGGGAAGTTTCTTAGAAGACATTTTTATCTGAGTCATTTAAGAATTCAGCAAATAAGATCAGTTCAGATAGACCACAAGTATTTTAGCAAATAAAATTTGGTCAACAAAGCAGGTGGTCAAGTTGAACCACTGCTCTGATACCACTTATTGGTCCCGGTGCAAACGAGTCTTACACGTGTATGGGGGGGAATACACGTGTTCAGTGTTTTTAAAACTTTTCTTTTACCGAGGTCACTTGGGTCAAGTTGTCACAAGATTTGGTCCCGAGAAGCACAAATCGCGCTCGAGTCAAAGTCTCTCGAGAGGCGGTGATCCCGAAATTCTTTCGAAAACCTCGAATAATCCCAACCGAGACACGAGTTTTCGAGAGATCCCGAGTTGCTTGGATTAGATAACTAACTTCATGAACCCTCGGTAAGAGTAAGTTCGGTTTGGTAACTATCTCTGTTCTAGCTATCTGGGGACAAAATGGAATGGTTGGCCCTTAGTTTATACTGCGTTTTAAGATTTTGTTGAAAACCTTCCTTTAATGGAATAGTGATTAGGTCGTGATTCAATTATATGCAACTTCCAATTGGATTGATTCCAAATTTGAAATGTCGATGAAAATATGCTTCAGATTTAAGTCAATGCAATGATTAACACTGAGATAAAAAAGCAATAAACAACACAAAGAATTTATAGTGGTTCGGAGACTCAAGCTCCTACGTCCACTCTCCCCGATCTCTTGAGAAATTCACTAATCACTTCCTTGAGCTTTACGACTACCTCGCGTAGTTTACTTTACTCAACTCTACCGAGCTTTCGACTACTCCACGTAGTTTACTTACTCAACCCGACCTTGAGCTTCGACGACTACCTCCGTAGTTTACTTACTCAAACACAAACAAGCTTTCGGACTACCTCAGTAGCTTACTAACTTCACCTCTAGAGCTTTCGACTACTCGCGTAGTTTACTTACTCTTTTAACTCCAATCTCACCAACAATCACACTCAAACTACCTTCTAAAGGGTTTGGGGTTTCTTGGTTGGTTTCCAACTAGGATGAGATATCCTTTACAATAAAGTACAATGCAAAGGCTAGGATATCTCGACTAAGCTTTGGATATATCTTATCAAGCTAGGCTTAGTGGAATGAGCTCTCTTCAATTTAAAAGCACTTGGGAAATTCTAAGTTTTTCGAGTGCTTTAACTTTGTGATAATAAGTTTGAGCTCTTGAGTTGCTTACAAATTTCCCGTAACCTTACAATGTAGAAGGTCACAAGTATTTATAGGCATACACCACGGTCACTCTTGAAAAACTATTCGTTGGAGGAGATAGCTTCGTGAGTTTCCTCTTATGGTGTGTGAGGAACGGCTATATTTAGGGTTTGAAACTCCCTAACACGTTTTAGGCTATAGACTTTCATGTAGCTAATCTTCACTTTTTGCAGTCTGGAACTTTAGTACCGACATCTTTTTCAAATGACCACATCGCTGTCGATTGTCGAGATGGTGTTGTTGTCTTCCTCTTTTTGACTTTTGTCTCCAGTTAAAGGTAGACACCTTCAACGGCTCTTTTGGTTACAAACTCTGAGTTGATATAACCTTAACAACACTCTGACTTAGTTCCTTTTGTCTGCATTTGAATGTCTTGGCAAATATCTATTTTTCTAAGGAATCGCGATCTTTTCAAGATTGCATCCTTGGATAGATATTCTCGATTGCCTCGGAACATTGAGTTTTATCGAAAGCATTCAAAGACATTATCGAGTCTTGATAATTATTGTGCGCCGATATTCTTGATCTTGATTCTTGATCTTACGTCTTCAAGCGTCTTGAGTCTTACGAGTCTTGAGTCTTCCGAGTCTTCCAGATATCTTGGCCCGATATATCGAGTCTTGATTCCTCGATTTCACATCGAGTCTTGATATCTCGATTTCACACCGAGTCTTGATATCTGAGTTTTCACCGAGTCTTGATTCTCGGCCAATACATCGAGTCTTGATTCTCATTTTCACATTGAGTCTTGATTCTCGATTTATCTTGGTCTTGTAAACTTTAGTTTCATATTGAAACTTCAGTTTCTTCATAAACATACTGAGTTCTTCAGAATCTTCAGATCCTAACCTGATCTATATCTGCTGACTATACATTTTGCAGATATCATCCTGAATACTCTAAAACTAAATCCTGACTCAACTATCAAGATTATCCTGAACATGTCATACTCAGGGGTTTTGGGATCTAATCAAAATCATATATCTTTATTAAATTCATCTCCCAACACTTTGCACAATTTCTGTAGCTGAATCAACTCCCTCATGCATGAGTCTTACATCATCAGACACTGAAGTCAAGATTATAAGTTTCATTGATTCGTTTGCTTGCTCCCAGATTTTGTACAAACATCTTTCCGCATTTGATGACCCTTCAGTGGGTTTTTCAGGTTTTGGTCCGCCAAGAACCCAATGATGTTTTTGTGCACTGAGGACAAAAGACATATTACGTTTCCAAATGACATAGTTTTCACCAGTGAGTTGGTATTCTTTGAGCATATATTTCAGCGGATTAAAACGTTGCGACATGATGAAACTGAAAATAAACATACATCTTGTGTCAATATCCGGATCAACTCAAAGAAAATCACACAATTTGATCACATGTTTCATATTAAAATCTCAAAAAAATATGAACATACATCAGCCAACATCTCAAAATAGATTTAAATGAGCCTCTTGGGAGGATCATCATTTAAATCACATTCAAGCAGGTTACAAACAAGAACAGTTACAAACCTTTAATTTCAAAAATTAATAGTCGGCTCCCACTTGACCAATATAAAATTGACAGGACTTCGGTGAAGTATATGCATATCAATTTTATACCTAAGTAATAACCATGATTAAATACAGAATTACTACTTCGTTTTGATCGAGCCTCTTGGGAGGGTCATCGTCGCCACTAATAATAATTCACAATCATCCTTTTGAGGATTTATTCATGTGAAAGCTATCTTTTGGCCGTCCTGTAGGGGAATTTCTCAAACCAAATTAATCATTAAAACATACTTAGTAATTTTTGAATTTGAGATTTTTCGTTGGGCAACTCTCATGCAAACACATTTAAACAAATTAAATAAAGCATAAGAAAAATAATAATAAATCAAGCAAAGCAGAAAATAAACATATTGGGCACAAATTATCCAACTGTCATGGTTTGATTTTCCTTGGCTTGATCTTGAAGAAATGCCATCTTGAATTTCTCCCACTCGTTCGTCTCGAAAAAAAAAATTCGTCTCAAAGCGTCACGCCAAGTAGCTCGCAGCCGGGATGCTCGCCCGCATCCGGCCGGCCACTTGGCTAAGCAACTGCGCCCGTGTGGCTAGGCACAGCGCGCGTCACCCCACACGGACCTCGGAGCCCGGCAGCGTCGCGCGTACCCGCGCACACCCGTGTTCGCTCGCCTTCATCCGCCTGGCGAATCTCACGCCTGCCCATCGCGCGCCCGTGCGCGCGTCTAGGGCCGACCCCGCCTGGCGTCATGCACCACGCCCATTCACTTGGTGACGTCCGCGTTGCGTGCGTGCCTCCCTTGGCACGTTTCGCACGATGGTGACGGTTCCGGGTCCATCTTAACTCCTCGTCTCCGTCTTCGTCTTCGATCAAGTTATAATTTATTTAACGAAATATAAATACACCTTAAATCTAGACTAGTCTATTACATTGAACGAATCAAATAGCCTAATCTACTCCTGGATTTTCTCACGAGAAAAATAAATCCGAACGAGTCGAATTAAAACCAACATTTATACGCATGAAAAATTAAACACATTAAATACCATGACAATTGGATACCTGCAAAACAGATCTAGCAATTCTACTATTCAATTTTCAATTTAATGTCCAACGTAATTTAAATAACCATTTAAAAGTCAGAGCTCAAAACCAGAGCTCTGATACCAGTTGTTGAGAAATTATGGGTGCCCCGATCTATTCGAGATGATTTTAAATACATATTTAAATTAATCAATTAATTACTAACATGAATTAATCTTAAATCAATTCAACATAATAATTAATAAGCAAATAAACAATCATGCGTACACATAATCCACGTAAATCTTAAGCATGCGGAATCTAGGAGTTACGAGATTACGTACCTCTAGTAGAGACAACCGTTGAGACGTTGGATCAACCCAAAGAGCCTTTCCAAATATGTCCCAAGTCCACGAACGCAATCCGGTTGGGGGGATTCACACGAACGATTTTAACAAGAGAGAAAGATAAAATATTTTGCCACCACCTTTGTGGATTTCTAATATTTCCAACACATGAAATTGCATTGGGGATGAAAAAATCATCCACTATTTATAGGACTATAGGGGCCGATTTTTTTAATGAAAAAATAAGGGAGAAAATCTTTCTCTTGATCTCCAAGAAATCTTGAATATATCTCCTATATTCTTCTCTCCTTAACTAAATTTTTCCATAAATATCTTATTCCCCTTTTATCCTATTTTTTCGAAAAATACAAGGCAATAAGAGTCAAGATTTGACTTCTTGAATTTATGGGATAATTATGTGTTCCAAGAATACTTATCTCTTTCCATAAAATCTTTTCAAGAAAATCAAGAAAATCTTTCTTCTTCTTTTCCCTACAATTTTCGAAAATAATTAGGAAATATTAGGCAAGAATATTTTCTTCTCCCTTTCATTAATTGGACTTTATTTTGGAGAATTAAGATAAAACCTCCAATGGACTATGAAGCTATAATATTGGGCCAAATATTATTCAAGTCCATTAATATTAATTTACTCCACTATAAAATTAATATTGAACTATCCATCTTAATCCATATTACGACTTTACTATAATATGGTTCCCGGTCATTATTTCTCGTGTTTCAGATTATCTTAGTCCATTAATTAATTAAGTCACTGAACAAGCTTTATATTAATTAATATATTTATCCTTGGAGTAAAGACAACTCAACATTATTATCCATACCAGAAATAAATTTCCACTTGTAAGATTTGGTATGATAAAGATTATGATCCCACCAAGGGGACAAATCAAGCAAGACGTACTTGCACACGATTCTCTGTGTTAAATTTCAGCAATCGTCATGTAATTAATAATACTGCCCAAGATATAAGGTATTGAATCACATTGACTCTCTTCCTATCATAAGTCAAAGCAATAGTTATTAATTCCACACGATCCTATTTAAGGGACGGAGATTAAGAAATAACACACCACTGAGGTCTAATTCTTGTATATTCAGTACCGAAGAATTTTCCTCCTGTAGGTCCTTATTCAGTGCATCTAAATGCACTAGTGCAATCTCTTGGTCAAGACAACCCAATCTGAGCCTTATACTTCAACCTTTCATGATGGTTTGTTCATTTCCATCTGGGTTGTGAATTTGTTCTTAATTACGAGGAGCTGTTAATCTGATCTTTTGTGATCTAGTATCACCAAATTAACTACAACGTTAATACGTACTTAACTTATTGAACGGGTTTGCTAAAAATATATATAACATTCATTCATATTTAATGCAACAGTGATTAATATATTATTTCAGTATATTATTGAACGGGTTTGCTATGTGGACCCTTGTGTCCGAGTTTCCACTGTAGTGATCTAGAGCCGCTGTGTTGACTTTCCTTTGGGTAGGTGCCAAAGTAACCATAGTTCCGAGCGGAGAGTCTGGGATGGTGAGGTTATGGTTTGCCCCTGCCAGCCCATTCTGACTCTTTGCTCGCTCGAGAAGTCGCTGGACCGTCTGGGCCAGCGCGTCGATCTTCACATCATGATGATCCCTGGGTGGGAAAGTCGTTCGTGGGTCGCTATGGTGGATTGCAGAGCCCCTCGGTAGTTCATCATGATGCATGTTTAGAGCTATAGCGAGATCTCGCTCCACTTGGTCGGCAAGTCGGGGATGAGACTGGGCATCATCCTCGATGATCATCGGGGCTTTCTGGGGCCCTTGACTTCCAAGTCGACCAAACACATTGCCCGGTCCCGCCGGTTTTTCCAAGAGCCGGCGAATCCGAATGATGGCGTGCTTCGCCGGGTCGTATGCTAGTTGGCCTGTGGAATGCCCTTTTTCGACAAGAACATTCTTGCCTTTAGAGGTTCCGGCATCGTGTTCCACCTTCTTGGCTGGCGGTTGTTCGTCCTCGTCATCGAAGGCGAGGCGTTTCTTGTTGAGGACGGCCATTACGGCCTTTCCGTCCGCCGGTGTTCAGACAAGGTTCCACCAATCGGGGGTGGCACCTGGGACGGCGGGGTGAGATGGGTGTGAACTCACCGAGGCTTCGATACCGTCACGGGCATCTGTCTCGTTCCTGGTAGCATCCTATTTAAGGAACGGAGATTAAGAAATAGTGAACCATTGAGGTCTAATTCTTCTATATTCAGTACTGAAGAATTTATCCTCCTGTAGGTCCTATTCAGTGCATCATAATGCACTAGTGCAATCTCTTGGTCAAGACAAGTCAATCTGAGCCTTACACTTCAACCTTTCACGATGGATTGTTCATTTCCATCTGGGTTGTGAATTTTGTACTTTTAGTTACAAGGGACTGTTAATTTAATCTTCTGTGATCTGGTATCACTAAATTAACTACAATATAACATGTACTATTTATTGAACAGTTATGCAGTAAATATATATAACATTCAATGATATTTAAAGCAACAGTGATAAATAATTTATTTCAGCAAATAAGACAAAAATTCAGTCTAAAAGTAAAAGCATACTTTCCAGTATAACCCCAACACGAGCTTCAGCCTTTTCCTCTGTTTTTGCCTCAATTTCTTTTTTCTGAGAAAGAGGTAACTTTGATATCTCCTCATCTTCTTCGGCAGATGACTTTGCAGGAGAATCATTCAACTTCAAGTAGCATCTGCATGTGAAACAACATGTATTCTGACATATTTGCATTATCTATTGTACAACCACCAAAAGTCTTGACAAATGATTCTAGTAGTAGTCTGAAATTCAAAAATCTTATGACTTGAACAAATACAGAGAGCAATACCTTATAGCTCTATCAGCTGCTTTGAGAAAATAAGAATGTGAATGAAGTTTCAAGAGTAAAGAAAGCTCCCTTCTTACTGAAAATTACTTCCAAAGGCGATAATGTCTTTCTTCTTGGAATTTTGTTGCTAAGTTGTAGCATTTAACTAATTCATCACCTGTAATTTCCTGAATATATTCAAACATCACCGCCATGAACTGAGAGGATGCCTAAATGACAATAATGATGGAAATTAAATGATGGATTACATTTAATTATTCATAACATTCTCAGAGAACTTCATAAATTTTGCAACAAATACATTGATGATACAAGTCTTTTTTTTTTCTGGTTGACATTTCACTTACAATATTTAATTTAAGATTTGCTGCACTTTATCACATCAAACTCAAAGAAATTAATGTCAATATTGCTTCACCATGAATAGTACCACCACTCTCATAAAATAGGATATCATCAAAAGCTAGCAAACATAGTTGGGACCATTCTTCAAACATACTCCAGGACATTAAAGTGCATGTAAAAAGTTTCGTCTCAACTTTTTAATCTCTATTTGACACAATTTGCCAGAATAAAACACATACCACGAAACAAACGCAGACCAAAGACTATCATAAATTACTAAAAATTAATATAAAGTTAATCCAAACAGAACAAGACACAAAACACCACATAAAAACCTAAATTAACAATCATCCTCTTCTCTCATCAAGTAATAGAAGTACATAAAAATGCTACAAAAGTATGATATTGAACAAAAGCTTAGGAACTTGCAGGTGAAATAATTTCTCGAATACAAATTGACAAGTATATCTGGAATTGGATTAAAGTGGAGGGGGGAAATTTTCTGACCTGGAGCCAGTTGAAATGCATAAGAGTATAGAGGACAAGACAACATAAACGTTTATTAAGGAACTGGATAACCAATAGAGACCAGCTCATGGAAAACGTCTGAGATGGCTAATGAGACCTTTATGTGTAGCGAGGAAGCTAGATAATCTTGGTTGTACAACTCAACGTCATTCCCTGCCATCAAATGCACAATAATTTGTTATGAGAAGTATTACAACTTCTGAAGATAAATTAAAATCAAATATTGCTTACAGAAAAACAGTAGCTAGCATGAACTTACATAGATAATGTCCTTTGATACCTAGCCC